>VZTI01001559.1:1540301-1607041 GCA_013397865.1 Struthidea cinerea | reverse complement strand
TTATATATATATATATGTATAAGAGAAAGTTCAGGCAAGGAAGGACATACTTTCTGACATGAACTTTGTAGGGAGAACTATTCTGAGGCAGAGAAATGGAGAACTGGAGAGAGCAGCAGTGCCTGTTAGCCTCCAGGATGAAAAGCAGTTCTCAGAACAGCTGATCAGATGTGGCTGGCTGAAAAACTACACCAACCTGTGCTACTGAAGAGCACAAGAACACTTTCTCATACACGTCTTGCAGAATTCTGGTGTAAGTTGCAAGGCCAGTGTAGTCCATGATAACATAACAGAGTAATTTTAGCTTTGATTCTTTGCTGGAAGAAGTTGGTTTGTTTCTATGGAACCTACCCAGCAGAAAAGCCATTGCTTGCATGAGGGCAGGACTGCCAAAATGATTAGGAAACACCAGCTCAGCCATTATTCAAAAAAACTCTGTTAGAAGGCCTTCTACTTAAGTTAGAAGTCATAGAAAAGAAAAGACTGTTCCCACCTGTGAGCTTGATGAAGGTCAGAGCTAGAACTCTCCCATATACTCCAAGCCCTTCTGACTACAAAGCACCAAATCTGCAGGAGCCCCTTGGCCACTCATTCAAGATCCAAGTAACCAGCATTAAAATAACATACTTCTTACATTCAGTGCTGTTTTCAGTCAGCATCCACACATACCAGTGAGGTAGATATTTTTACCTTGTTTACTTCTATGTAGAAAAAGAAAGGACATCACAGAGAGGTTGAATCTCTGTGGGGACTCAGTATCATGCCAGGAACTGAAGTGAGGCATTTCTGACTCCAGTTCTCGGATTGTATTTCTTCATGATTTATGAGTGGGTGACAAAAATATGAGAACAGTTGGAAAGTTTGACTTTTTGTTGTGTAAATAAGTGAAAGAAACGTATTACAAATATTCAAGTAAAGCACACCAAGCACTGTCAGCTACACTCAGATTATCACCCCCTAAGTAATGACCTGAATTTCTTCCTTTACCTAAAAACTTCACTTTTATTACCACAGAAGACAGTTCTCTGAGCAAGTGAACAGTTCCCATTTATCTTGCAATCTGATTGTTTTTCATGTCTAGTCAGCACTGAAAGCAGATTTTTTGATAGATTTCCATTGCTTGGCACTGAAGACTTCAGACAAAATCTCTGCATACAATACACTTGACAAACGAGGTAACTCACCATCGGTAGCTTGGAGGCTGTATGTCAGGCCCAGTGCCAGGTAACCCTTTGCTAGGGACTCTCCAGCATCCTCACCCAGGTCTATCACCATTTTAGCAAAGTGTTCTCCTTCTTCCAGCTGCAAAAGAGGTAGGTTGAGACTTACAGGCATTTCCTCTCTACTTGCTTCAATAAAATTGACCATTAAGCTTACCTGTAAGTGATCTGAGAGCCATTCACACAAGGGCTTTCAGTGATCCCAGTGAACACTCATAAAAAGGAGGAGGCAGAAGGTCAGATCAGCAGACCTTGGTGTGCATGCAGAGTTTTGAGAAAGGTTTGGGTTTTGCACCCCAAACTCTTTTCAGATGTTTAAGATCAATCAAGGACACTATCTTGTTTTATACTTTCCTTCAGGCACACTTCAGTCATTCAACCTTAAATACAAAAGCTGGACTACTTACATGCTATCCTAACATTAGATGGAAAGGTCTAACAGGTTTCTTCCTACAAAGACAACCAAGCAGTTTTGCTGTCTGATTTTTTTAAACCATAGCAAATTTTACTTTCTTTTAAATGCTACAAGAGTAAAACAGGAAAGCACTAACTTCACTGAAAGCTCTCAGCTGCTGCTTGCAGTTCTGCTGCCACAAGGACACAGACATTTCAGGACAAGAATTTTGATCTGAACTACCACAAGACCTTGGCAGCTCTTGCTGCACTAGCCACTTTCTGCATCTTTTGCAAAGACACAATTTCCCTGAAAATGCGCTTTATATTACAGATAGTAATTGGAGGAGAGAGCAGTCACAATCTCTCAGGATCAGCCTCCGAAATGATGAAATATGTAAGCTGGTCTCTTCTACTACAGCACAGCCTACTCCCCACAACCTTCCTTTCCAGCTTCCTTTTCACACTTCTATCAGTATCTGTAAAACCTGAGTTAATGGTAATTTTAAACAAAAAGAATAAGTTAAATATTTTATTACAGAATGGAGGGTTTCCCATTTCTAACTTTAAACTCTCATTAACATCACTCACCCATTTGAAGTAGAAAAGACTAAGACCTGTAGACTGTATATACCTTGAAAGGTGTGGGTTGGAGAGACACTGGCAAAACTCTTCAGTAATGCTTGAAAGAGAGAGCCTACAGGAAGATCTCCTTTCTGTACAAGACACTATGCAGATCCTGTCAACCATAATCAGAATCATCCTTAATTAAGAAGCAGACACCATTACACTATCTGACAAATCCTCCTCTTGGAAACTTTTATTACATGACAACTGACTTTATGGGATGGGGTTGTTTAATTTTGAGAAAGTACTTTTTTGTTTGAAATCCAGATGGTTTAGACACAAGTACTGTGGACCTGTGCCCTCTTAATACTCAGCTTTGTCAAACTTCAGCACCTCATGGCTCCTTAAACACCTAAAATGACTCACCTGTAACAAACTGGAATTAAAATGCACCATTAGACAAGAAATTTCCCTTCTGCAGTGATCAGCTAATATGCTACCTATGAACAGAATCTACTTGACTTGATGTACCATCCTGTCAATGGGCCTCCTAGTCACATCACTTGAAAACATTCAGGTGACAACATTAACTAATGGCTTCATAAACAAACAACCTGGGCTTTATTAGATGATACCAAACATAAGAAAAAAATTATTGTTAGCGTAAGCCTGAAGAAAGGCTGAAAAGTGCAAGTGAAGAAGCAAATCTCCTCTGCTTGGATTTCTTCCTCAACTGGTACACCTCCCTGAGGCCACAGAATTCAAACTAGACATAGAACAACAGTTCCCCAATTTCTGTAACCTCAGATCAGTCATTCCAATGACGAACACATGTGTTATCATCAAACCCTTTCCCAAAAGCACTATGAAAGCATTAGTCTTGCTAATTTCCCGCTCAGCTGTGATTGTGGAAACCACTAACTGACACAGGAATGCCTCCTGTGGAATACTTGGACTTACCAACTAAACTGCAAGGCCTGTCTTTGAGAGTATAATCCAAAGCCTACAAAAACCACCGGAAACGGTCCCACCTACTTCAGTAATGTTCAGATGAGACCCTTAAAATCTGATCACATCAGGAAGACTGAGATTTGTTTCAGGAGATTTCTTAACCTGTCAGTAGCCCTACCAACTTCCCCGCCACATACTGAAACGTGTTCTGGACCAGAGCCTAGGAAAATGGAAGAAGTGGCCCATGACTTGCCACACCGAAAAAAAACCCCAAAAAACAAAACCCACAAATGAACAACAGAAAACCCTCCTATAAAACTATAACTGAATTCTTCAGCTCTCAGAAACTTTTATGTAAGACATGAAATCTCTGCAGCCTCAAAATTCATTATGCACCTCTTTGCCACCATAAACAACTATATTCCCACTCTCTTTCTTCATTGTTTCTCCTCTTCTCCCCACACACACTTTCATCCAAGAAGTCTCCATTAGATGAAGAAAAGAGCTATACAAGGAATTCTAATGACTAGTGAACAAGAGTAGGGGTGGGTAGAGTGTATGCAAAAAAAAGATTAAATGAAAAGTTTGAAGCTGAAATGAAGACGTGTAAAATTGGAGAAATTTTGCTCCATTGTATCTCTGAATGGTCACCTGATGGTATTTCCAGTCAGAGACCAGAAATACCTACAATGCATAAATCAGTAGTGCACCATTCAGCCTTCTTGCCTGCCAGTTACCCAGGGCCACCTGTCAGTATCAGATTAATCTAATAAATGTATAATTAAAACTGCAGCCTTTCAAAGTTCAGGCAGAAACAGCACTGTTAGCACATTCTTGCAAACATTTATTCCTACTAAACACTAGTGGCACTTTGACCAGCCACAAAGATTCTTATGAATGCAAACTTAGGTCAGCTGAAGTTTGCTTTGAAAATAAGTGGCCTCACAAACTCCAGCACAGCTGGTGCTGTTTATGAGAACATTTACTTTTCCTTCTTACAGCACTCAGACACTTCCCCTGCCAGCCCTGCTGTGGCAGCCATCTGCCCCCTCTTCTCCCATTCTCCTACTCTTCAATCATTCTGGGCAAGTGTGAAAAGCCAAACCTTTCACTCACATCACCCACTGTGAGGTTTCAACTTTCCAGTGCATCAGTCTTGAGGATGGCGTAGCCAACTGTGAATCTGGGAAGTACTACCTGAAACAGGAGTAACTCCCTTGGGACACACTTGGGGTAACCAACTAATCTGCAAGGACTACCAGATTGCAGTCTGGATAAAAGCTCCCCCTCCATACACCTGAGTGAGGAACCAGCAGTGAGCCTGAGCTGTGATCTGCCAGTAGAGCTGTGTCTGTGGGGGTCCTGAAGGATATGGGATGCCTCCAGTCTGTATTGTGGAGATGAGAAAGGGAGAAGGGAAGGCCTACCACTTGTTATTCTCTTAGAGGCAACAAAAAACGAAGCGTCAAAGCCATACCTCCAACTTGGCCCTTACTGTTCATACATTTTTCTGCATATTTTCTGCACTGAAAAGCTGGCGGAGAGAAGAGCAGCATCCCAGGTTGCAGGGAGAAGTTCCCTGCCTCCAAGACCTGCATGGAAGAAAGAAGGCATGGGGGAAAAACAACCTAAGAAGAACTTTCTGCATTTTGAACTCCAGCTATATAAAGTGTCAGGAGGCACCTGGAAGCACTAGCTAAACAACCCCTCCATCACACCAGAAAGCGAACACCTGGCACCTGGAGCGAGACAGGCTGCCAAACTGTGAACTGACACCAATGAGATGTAATACTGTGGGGTTGGCTGGGTTTTTTTCCCCTTTCACTTCCTCCTTTATATTTGATAGAAAAAGAACAGTTGCTAGCTGTGCTACCCTGAGGGATATTTCCCCTGGTACAGAGAGTAGCTGTTCCAGCCACCACTGTTATTTGGCCACAGGTTTTGGTGTGTGCTCAAGCCAAGCCCAGAGGCATACTGACAAGGGAGTGGAGAACAGCAGGTGCTGTCCCCTGGCCTAATGCCACCCAGCTGGTGTCCAACTGCCACCCAGATTGTTTTTAGAAAAGCTCAAGCCCTACCCCACTGAATCAACAGCTTCCAGGACTAAGTAGGAATTGCACTTCTCACCAGCACACATTTAGTGTTACTAAGGACAAACAAATCAGTGATGTACAGCAGCATGAAAACAGCACTTTATTGTGCCAAAAGAGAGGAGCATGCAAAGGAAGAAGCAGGAAATACATAAAATGGCATTGGACTTAGGACAGCAGACAAGGTTAATGAAGCAGGTGAATTTGGACACCAGTGACACTTAAGAACACCCAAGCATTAGGAGATCAAAATCCTACAGAACGGGTATCTATACAAAATTACACATGATGTTAACTAGTTGAATTGACCTCTTCTTACCATTTTCATTACACTGGGTTGTAGCTATAGAGACTAATTCAAAGAGAAGAATATACATATTGTGAAGTGAGAATGTTAAGAGGAAAAATGCATAGGAAGAAAGTGGTCTATAAGGCATAGTCTAATAAAAAGGTTTTGTCCCACAGCTGTTTACAGCACACAAAGCTAATCATGTTATGTACGTCAGAAAAAAAGTCCTTCGCTTTCTATTGCTGGTCTAGTCAGCATTTGCTCTTTGTGTCACCACTGTCAAGCCCACCAATTTACTCTTTGTAAACTCAGCCCCCAGCACTTAGGAATACTCGGGCCTTTCCTCCACTGTAGCTAGCTAGAGTGGTTTGTTCACAAAGGCAATGTATAGGAGACAAAATTCTTGGTCATTTTTAATGTCTAAAACCCATGGGATTGCCCCAGTTACCGTAGTGGTGACGCAATCAAGAACATCTTTTAAAAGACAGAAGAAACACCTACTAGCTTCTTGCCCTTCCCTGCTTTCTCAGCAGCCTCTCACCCTGGTGACACCGATCCTCTCGGACGTCCGTCAGCAGGCAGAGTAACTCCAGTAACAGGACTAGATTTGATCTTTTAATATTATTCATACTGCACTAAGACCTAAGCATTTCCAGGCAAGTTCAGGGCTCCTAAATGACTGGGTACAAGCTCATGCACAGCATTTATTATCTATAGTGGCAGGGTCAACAACAGACAGAAGGGGAGAGAAGCACTCTCTGATTAAGTGGTCTGCGAAAGTAATGAATGACAAGCTGTTACCTCAGAAGTATGCAGCTCTAAATCTACATCCCACCAACCCCCCCGACACACACACCGTGACGTCCTGACCTCATGGTATGTCTTACTCAGTTTTTATGACTCCGTGCACAGTCTACCTCAGCCCAACACCACTTCCTCTCCCTTTCCCTGACGGATGGCATGATCTCTGTCTTCCCAGCAAAGTGCTGCAGCAGAGCGCTTTGCTGTGCATACTAGTTGAAAGAAATTAGGGAAATGTCTGAGGTACAGCACCATCCTGTGCTGCAGCTTTCACCATGGGATGAAGTCCTTTGAAAAGCTCAAATTAGATGATAATACTGGCATCATTTGGTGCTACGAAAGTTTAGCACGCCACCACTATTGCTATTATATCAACTGTGGGGCAATGAAAATTGTAAGAACATGCCTCTTGTCTTCCTGCCTTCTGTCAGAGCAGAGTTCTAGAAGATTCAAGCCTGTCCTAGGACGACAGTCCATTTTGCTCTATGTGTATTTACAATGTTTTCAACATGCCTCCATTGAAACCAATGGAGTAAAAGGCAAAAGAAAGCATCAGAGTAACCCTAAATGCCTCAAACAAGGCTCCTAAAATGGAGAAACTCAGTATTTAACACTTGCCTGTAGGCAGAAGTTCCGTTTTTAGTATTTTCACAACACCTGCCATAACAGGATCCTGGAGAACCTAGACTAGTAGTGAAATTAACAGTACTGTACTATTAAAATATTAAAAACAACAACTCATGCTGCAACTCAGTCACTGCCAAAATAGGCAAGTGAGCATTCAGCTGAGGCCGTGCCAGGGAAGGCTGAGTGAAAGAGGAAATTGTAGCAAGCCTTTTAGTGAGCACAACTCTCAATTTATAGTGGAGCAAGGCAAGGCAACCTCAGTATGGACATGTTCCAGTGCAAGCTACTTCAACTTTCCTATGGAAATTTAAAACAATACTCTGACCTACAATAGTCAAAGACCTCATAGTGCATTCTGGAAAGCTAAAAGACAGCTGGCTAAACACAAATGGGCTTTGTGTTCTCTTGATAGAATCATCCACATGCAAGTTCAGCAAACCGTTGTGCTGAAACCCCAGCAAGCTGGAAGGCTTAGCAGCATGTTGCCTCAAAAGTAACTCTGAGCCTACTACAAAAACATTTAAAACACCTGTGTAATGGTTTAGATACAAAACAAAAGTTCCAACTCTGCTGTACGGGTCTGACTGCATCCTGACCATACAAATGTGGTTTACATACATGCACTAGTTTTGAAGCTTTTCTGGTCATTGGTCACCGACCATCCGCCTCCCGTACCGGTTGGCTAAAAACTTTCAGAATATTTTCCCAGACAATATCGTAACAATACTACTGAACAGCCGCAGATGCAAAATAGAGACAGTTTTGCTTACAAAACTGTAGCACTGTTTTTCATAGTTTCTGTGAGAAACAGAGCTCACTCACAGAGTGCTGCAGAAAGCTGGAAAATTTCTCTGCTAACACTTTTCAGTGTTCACAACTCAGTTGTTTACTGCAGGCCCAATCCTAAAACCTAGTGGTTGATGGGGCAGATCATCTCCTAATGTAAGCCAGCATGGTACCACTAACATGCCAGTGGAGTACTGCCAACTTACATCAGCTAATAATCTGGTCATACTGCCACAACAGAAGCTGGGGGAAACTCAGTTCTTTTCTGCATCAGGCTCTGTTACATATTGATTTGCATGGCACTGTATGAATGCATGCACGTTTTCACTTTGATTTGTTCTGCACTGAGAAATTATTTCATAGATGTGATCTGAGCATCCTCAATGTTGTAAATCACTATAGTACATTTCAATTAATTTTCTGTTTTCCCTGTTTTTAAAGTGTGTTGAGGCACCATGTACAAAGCCAGCAAAATGAGTTAAGTGATCACTAGATTAATCATGAAAGAAACTGTTCTGTGCTTCTCATGACATTCTGTAATTATCCATCTGATAAATGTTGTGTTTGAGGTTTTTTTTATTGCTAGTAACTGAAAGAAGACTAAAGTACTGCTTGCCCATGGGCTATAAACAAATTGGCTACAATACTGCACCACACAGTAGACAGATGCAGGACATAAATTAGCTGTTTCATTTGGATAAATGGTGATCTGATTTCACCCTTTTCCTGCCTCGCCAGCAATCAAGTACACAGATATATTTCCTAATTGAAAAATTAATCATATTTTATAATTCTGAAAAGGAAGATACATTTGAGTATTTGTAACTGCTAATATTTGTCCATTAGACTGTTCCTGTCCCATGTCTATCCTCCTTTCTATTTATACTGGCATTGATCAGCCTGTTCACTTCCAGTTTAAATTATTCAATTCTGATTTGATTGCCATGTAATTTAAATGCAAATAATTACTGTAAGGATGACATTTAGAAAAACAGCTCTGCTAAGCAGGAAAGTCTTTATTAGGCACAGGAGTCTGCCAGTAATATCAGAAGCACCCCCTTGACTAAGAGATGTGTGAACCTATCATTTCAGTTCTTTTAAGAGATGCTCTTATTTCCCTCTGACTCCACTTAATTAAAACTCTTCTATATCATCATCAAGTTTGGTATGAGGGTAAAGCATAGGCCACTGACTGAAAGGAAGGGGGAAGGGAATATTTTTTATTTGGTTTTAATTCAGAAGGCTGTGCTCTAGATAACTGCAGTAAAATTACCCTCTTGTGAAATCATAATTTCATAATGCCCCCCAGTTCTGAGCCAGAGTCTGATTGAATAACACTAAAAAGCAATAAAAAAGCAGTACATTGAAGAAAAAACACTCTTGTTTTGAAATAATCAAAACCAGCTCATTTTTCTCTTCTTCCCTTGCCTTTCCTACTTTTTAGGGTTAGCCAGTTGTTTTATCAGCTCTGCCATGTATGCGAAGTCTGGAGATGCTGGATTGCCCAAGGTGGAATAGAATTATAGTCTCACTGTCTTTTCAAAGTAACAAGGTGTTTTTATATGCTAGCTGTGCTTTGAAAACTTCATCAGACACACTGAGAACAGCATTCAACACAGCTGTAATGCCTTCTGGCTTTCACACTGTTTTAACATCTCTAATAATCAGAAAAAACCTTATTTGCTTTATTTTAAAAAATAATATTCACTGTGAATGTTATTTTGTATCACTGAACGACTTCAGCCTTCAAAATTTAGAGACTGAGCTGTGGGTACAAGAGAATTAAATTGCTCCAAATGTAGAGCAGAAGTAGGTTGGGCAGCTCAGCAAGGATTCCCTGAAGGCCCTCAGACCTGAAGATTTTTCCTAGAAAAAGATGCTGCCCGGTTTTTGCTGACTCACATATAAGCTTAACTGTTATAGTTTGAACAGTATAGTTCATTCAAAAACATACATAACCAGACATCCTCCCCGATGGTGGTGTAAACTAATACAACTCAAGCTCAGCTGAACACCAGCTTTCATCAGGCAGGGATGTAGAAGGTGGGGAGGCGGGGTAAGGGAACAGAACAGCAGCAAATTGGCTTCTACAACTTTTCACCAAGATCTGTGCAGATTCTTCTGGTATTTTCTTCCATGTTTTCTTGCATCTGTGTTTTACTTCTATTTAGCAATAGTAATCCTTCACTGACTGCAGGGACACCTCGTGGTGAGGACAGGTGAGAACAGCAGGCTGCCGTTTAGTTAATTAAACCAAGTAGCAAAGGAGTGACAGATGTTTCAGCTCCTTTGGATAATCAGAATTTCACGGACACCAACTTCCACTTTGCTTCTGGGGTGTACATTAACACATCCAGGACACAAAACACTGACACAGCAACTTCAAGAACAAAGGACTGAGTTGTCCAGCAGACCTGAACTGTCTAACAGTCCATTTGTAACTATCAGCTTATGTCTTCCAGGGGCTACAAGAGTGGCCAATTCAACGTGACACCCAGTTGAAGCAGCAGTCCTCAGAACAGCTGTTATGGCTTTCCCCCCTCCTCCTTTCTTTAATGTGACAGCAAAATACATTTTAATGACTCACTGCAAACCTTCTTGCAGGGATTTTCATTTTTTATAAAAGGCACACACGTGCGTATGATTTTTAGCAGAGATTCCCTTTCTCCCCACTGCAACTACACTGTGGCACTGCCACTGCAGCACCTAATCCGTTACATAATAAGAATTGCATCAGCTTGCTTACCCAGTGCAGTGACCCAATGCAGACCTTGGCAGCCAGAAGAGGAACGGTGGGATCCGTAGGTCGCAGTTTAGCACACTCTTTGAGCACTGACACAGCATATGCTGACTGGAGGAGTGGGAGAGAGGAGGAGGAAATATGAAGGCTGATTAGACAATGCTGTTGGGAGTCCAAGCAAAATATTGCAGTGGCATGTACAAAGAAGTGCTATGGAGAAAAGAATCGCATGTCAGCAACAAGTTAGCAACTTTATTCCCACCTCCACACACAGACGTGTGTACACACACGCACACAAACACACACCCTTCCCACGCTCACAGGAAACACGCCAAAGAAGCAGCCCTGGCTGTGCACTTCACAAGAAACAGTTTTCCTTAGCTATCAATTCACTGGTTATTTTAACTCTGCCCTCCCAATACACAAGAATGCTGCTGTAGTTTTCCTTGCATACGACCATCTTCCAGTAAGCCAGGAAAGATCGTAAAGAGCTCATCCTCCAGTATATTCACATTTTAGGCCAACTCCACTCAGAGAGGTTTCTGCAGCTAAAGTAATCTGCTCAGTAGGTTCTTTGTGTCTTCTCCATTTCCAGGGCTTACAAGAAAGCAGCTGGGACCCAACCACACAAAGGGTGGAGCAAGCAACTGCAGATCAATACACTGTTCAGTGGGTGATCCAAGCATGTGTTAGAAAGAAAGCCCGTAAAACTCCTGCTGTCTTTCTGGTGTTAGGTTACCATTAATGAGGGTGTTTTTTAAGATTAGCACTTACACAGCCCTTTTGATCCGATGTGCTCTGCAAACATTGCATTTTACAGCACACACTCATGGCTGCCTCATTTCAGATGCTTTAAAGGGGAATGAAGAAAGCTCTGGTCTGAGTTAGTGATGAGAAGGCACGTCAGACAGTAATGAGGTGACAGGAGTTGCCCTACCAGCGTGCCCCAGCCCATTCCACCTGAACCACAGTTTGTCTCACGTTTAAACCCTCCTCACGACTGACCCCTGATCCACTCAGATTTTCTCATGCTTAAGCTCAAGGGGAAGTTTTATTCTCTTGGAATTTCTCCTTGCATGCCTGTTTCCTCCCAAAGTCTTCCACACAGTCCCAAGACACAATGTTCCTGCTCAGAAGCACATTGAATAGTCATGGCCTTTCCATATTACAGAAGAGCAGCAACAGAAGCTTGCAAATGTTCTGCTATTCCTTCCTATCAGGTCCTGGCCATCTCCTCCTGACCCCCAGGGGCTCTCCCTATCAGAACTCTGACCAGCACAGGTGGATGGGTCTGGTGACTGCTGCAAACCCCTGCAGCAACACTACAGCTTCACATTCCCACTGCCCATCAGCACTTTCCCCCCTCACACCACACCAAAGTGGGCTGTGCCTGCCAGCTCCTTCCTCCACAGAACTGAAGGTCCAGTTCTTGCTACTGAATTCAGAAGCTTGATAAGGAATTTGTGTGGAAGGGAACCTGGGAAAATGGAAAACCAGACGTATACCAGCCATGCCCACGTTAAGGCAAAGAGGGGTTTCATAACCAACGCAGCACAGAGCAAATCCTCGTGCTTGAAAAGCTTGGGTACCTGCCTTGTCTGAACAAGAGCAGCAGCACACCCTGTATTCTTCAGGTTGCTGCCACTTATGTAGAGCATCAGGTATGATCAGTAAAAGTGAGGAAACATTTGCTAATTTAAAATTCAAAATGCACAATTTGCCTAAAGCCAGAAGGAAGCTTGTCTCAGACCAAGGACGGAAATCAATAAACTTTGTCCTAGAGCTTGAACCATTACTTCATCCCTCTCAGAAATGAAGACAAGTAATTCAACCCTGAGGTACAGGAAGAAACACACTGCTGTGCTCTGTTGTCACGAGGTGACTAGCATCCCTCAGAATGAACCTCTCTGACACCTATTTGTTTAGAACAAGTGGTGTCTCAGGTTTTAGTGGCATCTTATTCCTCTCTCTCGCAAAATGCTACCTGCACTGAAAGCAGCTGGTATTCCCAGCAGCATGATGGACGTGTTGGAAATCCAAGCATAACTCCACAAGGGACCTAGGCTGGATATCATCTTCTTGCCCTCCTACCTATACTCCAGCCCCACAGGTGCTTCCAGAAATAAATAAACGTGACAGAGGGACAACATGCACCGTGACAGTCAGTGTATCTACAGCTGAACCCCACTAACCCTTGTCACCCCACCATGCAAAAGTGAACCACAAAGGCCAGCTATGTAAAAGGCCATACATTGTCCAGAGACAACACTTGCGAAAACAGACACAAGCTCAACCCAGTGGTCATTTCTCAGCTCCCCACCAGCACTGCAACTGCAGGGAAAGCAGGAAGCATCTGGGAGCTGGTGGCAGCTCTCCTGTGGGTTAGCACAACCAGCACTAGCACAAACCAAAGCAGTGACAGACCTGTCCTATTTTGGGCCACAGCTGTAGGACCTTCCAAGGTCTACACCAGAAGAGAAGTGACACAACCCATTCCTTGCCAGTTCCTCTTGAACTCTGCTCCTTCCCTGCTGTCTGCAGGACAAGCCAATGCCACAGCCTCCAATATCCTCAAACGACAGAGCCCTTCCCATGTCTGTGCTGTCCCGAGCCTGTTCAGCAGGCCACTGCAAAGCAGTGACTACTGAATGCTGCACAACAGAATGTCCCACCTTGTGCCTACACCCAAGTACCTCAGGTGTGGAGTCACTTTATTACATTTGCACTTGGGAGCTTCTGAACGTGGGTTTACAGAGCAAGAGGCACAGTTTCCACACCGCTTCTAAAACATTTACAAAGTTATGTCATTTTCAAGAAGTTTATAAAATTTGCAACTAAACATATGGAGCAGAAGTGGTTTTAGAAACAGGGTGACATGAAGCCTTTCTCCCCAGCTGCATTTTAAAAATTCAAGAGATATTACATAATTTCACCTTGAAAAATCTACTCAGCAGGTATTTTATACAGATGATGAAAACATTAGTCAAGGAATGACAGGAGAAATAATATCCCACTCCCACAGTGACCTTACTTAGGGGAGACTGGCATGACATGTAATATCAAGGTTTCTTAAAGATACTAATTACAGACAAATAACCATGAAAAAATATCAAATACTCATTACTGAATACAAATATAATTGGTTTGTAAAAATATTTAATATGAAACAGTGTTTGTGCAACATTGAAATAATCTGGTAATTAAAATGTACATATTCTTTCATTTAGTGTGGGTGGACCAGGCAGCCAAGTACATTGTTTGTGAGATTCACTGCAAGGCAATAATAATTTGATTTATTGGTGAGGCATGTTTTGAGAAGAGCAAAAATTGAATTCCAAGTGAGTACATGCTTCCTACTCATGATTCTAAGCTTCAGAGGGGCTCACATAATAATTCAAGCCAGGATTTATGTTGTTTCTATTTAACTTGCTAATTGCTGGATTATAATGTCTGCACTAGAACCAGTTCCCAAGGACTTCAAAAAACTAGGTCTCATTTGGCCTCTCATCTCCAGCAAGGAATCACAAGGAAGCTACTGGGTAAGGAAAAGGATGGAGAGGACACCATCCCCTATGTAATTGTGACAGCCATGGTTTTGAATCCTATAAGGAAGTAAAATGTAAAGAAAAACAACTATCCAAACACAGAACACAACTCCTACTCCCCATTTACTAACTCAATAATGAAGAATGGAAACATACTCCTAAAAGATGCTTCCACACGAGCAGAAGAGAACACAGAACATCCTACAGTTAATTTTCTTTCTTCCTTTTCCAAATGGCTCGAGAGAAGTTGACATCAGTTATGGTAAACCCATAGATAGCCCAAATGCCCATTTTCCTAGCTTACTCCAACACGATTTGCATTCTTTCCCCTCCTTTGCTCTCTCACCATACCAGAGCAACCAAAGAAGGAAGTTAGAGAGCCGTTTCATATTTAGAGGATAAAGAAAACACAGATGTAAGTAAAAGGAAGAATAATTTCCAGACAGTAAATCATGCCTGATAGACTTGACATGCCATGAACAGTTGCTCTTCTCTTGCACAGGTTCCAAAACCCTCCCTAGTTTTGTGCTTCTTTGGTAATACTTTTCAGCCAGAAGGAAAAATGTTCCTCAAGATGGTGGGTTGGTAGCCAGCCTCATTCCCAATTTACCTGGCAGTTTAGTACACAAATGAATTCCCACAACTAGTGCTGCTACATTTCTTGCACCATCCTGTCTAAAACCTGCACTATTTCAAAGGGATTGTGAGGAAGTGGAGGAAATCTTTCATCCCAGTGCAAGAATTATTATTCCCTGTGTCCTGGGATTCACAGCCATTTAGATATAAATGACCTTGAACCGACACAGAAAGATGACAGAATGAGCAAGCAATTGAGAACTCTGGAATCAGTAGTTTTGCTGTTAGCTTTCCACTGAATTTAGAGATTTCTGTGAATCTCTCAGCATGAACATTATTCCCCTAAGACATTTACTTCTCTTAACACAGGAACTGATTCTCTCCCTTTTCTTTTACCTTGAGTTTATCAAATTAGAGCACTGGAGTTAAGCAGCTTCAAATACTCCCTCTTAAAAGCACCTCTTACATTCTAAGATCTATAAGCACACATTTGTACTTGTTAATGTGACAAACACCTCACTTCACACTTTCTGTCAAGAAAAGAGAGTTAAGCCTGAAGGCAATTATATAGCCCACCTAGGTATTCTGCTCAACAGTCAGGCATCTTAGGAAATTTCCATTTTTTGTACTATCTACAGCACAGAGGCAAACTCCCTTCTAATCTTTCTTTTGCACCAAAGGAAACCAAACTATTGAATATCCCCTAGACAGCTGACCTTTGTAACAGGATCTTTAACCAATGAATGTTCAATATTTTAACTTTCATTCCCCAGCAATGCTATTTAGGGAGCCATCCGAGGCCTCTGCTGCTCCCAAGGTTCCTGCCTGCAATACAAAGAGAAATGTACTTTTTTTTTTTGCCAGTTGCCTAGCAACCAGCCTAAGCTTTTGCAAGGATACCGACAGAAGGAACAGCCTAAATCATAAAATTTGTCTGCTGTTGCTGCAGAATTATGTATTAAATATATTTATAACTTTCCTTCTAACCTTCTGGAAATCTGTATGTTGGCAATACAGGCATGGCTGAGTCAAACTTGAAGCTCCTTGAAGCACTTAGAGACATCTGCTTCTGCTGCACTGTTTAAATAAGGGGAAGGATTCCTTTTTTTGGGTGCAGCACAGATAGGAGCAGCTCAGACGTTAGCTTGTCATTATTCGGCTATGACCAGTGTGTATCAGCAACTTGCTAAGGGCTCCAAAATCAGAGTTCATGTCTGTGTAAGACTGGTTTCAAAACCTTAAAAAAGCTGCCAGCACAAGCTTTGGGCAAGGCTGCACTATCTCCAACTGCTGAGCAGCCAAAGGGAGCACAGTGACACTGCAAGACTAGCTCTGGGAAGAGCTGGAGCTTTGTCCCTCAGAAACACAGCTGAATGACAGATGCCAGGAAGGATTCAATTATTTCCCTTAGTATAACACCAGACACCTCCCGAAGCATTACAGGATTAAGAAAACCATTCAGGTAGACATGCGTGATTTTTTTTCTTCCCCTGTGCCTTAAAAAGAACAAACAAAGTGGGTAAGAGCAGAAAGGAGAGTTTTGTGTAGCTGAAAGCAGCTTTATCTGCCTGGTTTTGCAAGGTATCATGCTTGGAGCTTACATCCCGTACTGCCAAGCCTATCCATCTATATGGTAATGTTGACCATTGTATCTGTGGTGCCCTCAGTATGGGCTAGAGGGGGCTGGGGAGGGTCAACAACAATGCAGTACTTTCTGAAGTCACACAACTGCTGTCCTCAAGGCAAGCACTGAGCTGACCGTGCCCTGCAGGGGTGGAGAGCTTTGCAGCAGGCACCACAGGACCCCATAACCACCATCAGCAATCCCAGTACAAGGCCTGCTGAGCATAGTCCTTGCCTCCAGGTACCTGCTTCCAGCTCCACTGAGCTCTCAGAGATGTTTTTCCCCACAGACCCTTCAATTGTTCCCAAGCTCTTCCTTTACTCACTCTTGAGGCACTTCATCCCCTCAGTGAGTACACAGCTGAGGGGTGGAAAGCAGATTAGCCCCTCCTAGCAAATACTCCAGACTTCCTTCAGCTGGCCCAAGGCTATATTACTACTCAACCCTCCTCTCAAGAAACACACATCCTAAACCTCTTCACTCACTAACCAAGTTATGTTGTGGAATTTTTTCAGGCAGAGACGTTGAACATGAGTTTGAAAATGTTTCCATGCGTTGCATACACTAACGACAATAAACATCCACTGTACCTCAGAGATTAAGACTCATGAGAGTTGAATGGCTCAGTTAGGGCACCCAGCACTTTTAGACTAGGCAGACTCAATGTTCACAGAACAATTTCACAGCTATCCTTGAAGAATCCCTCCCTCACTACCCTTAGGAAAATGGCAAATCAGTGGCACGAAACACAAATCTTGTCTCCTTGTGTGGTAGGCAGAAGACAGGCACCAATATTGCTTCATTTTGTTCAAGGCATGTATTTTAACACTCACAATGCAGATCTAGGAGACTTTCTTAAGTACCATATATATAAGCTAGAGCCTATTCACGAGGCACTTCGGAGTCTCTGCTCCCAGGCAGCTCCAGTGACACTTTGGGACACCCAGGCTAGGTCCTGTGTGAGGATAGTAGGTGTGGAATGGGACAGAAATCTGAAAAGGGAACATGTAACTGATCCAACTGGTCCAAGGCCAAGGAAATGCTTGCGAGTGCACAAGGACCCTATTACACATCCCTTGTGCTTGTAATACATCATCTAGACACTATGATAATTTTGCCTCCAACTTCAGAAATGTCGGTAGAGCTACCCTAGTCTGCAGGAGAGCTGTGTGCTGGTAACCTTCACGACCTCCAGGGAAAACTGTTTAGCTGGAAAGCAGCAGCAGAGAACAAGTCTAGCCCAAGCAGCTCTCTCTCCACTTCTGCAAAGACTACAAAGTCTTTTCCACTGTGTAAAACAGAGTTTGGTCCTTCCTTTCCCCGTGCTGCTCAATACTGGTCACTTTTTCAAAATCTTGAGACGAGCAGATGCAACTGTCTGCACTGGTTTTACTCTGGCAGCAGGACAGTGGCTCATCTCATTGCCTGAGGACTCTGCCAGATGGCACCCGGCTATCACACCACTCGCCACTCAGACTCCAGCCTGTCCACGCACGGCAGCAGAGCCAGGGAGCTGCGATGCCCACTCAGCCTCCAGCTGATATTACCACACAGCCAAGGTTACCACCAGCACAAGCAACTTAAAGCATCTGTGAAGAATTCAGCAGTCAGCACCACAGGAACAGGGGTGCTGCATTAGAATGATTTAAACCTCTCTGGCCTATTCAGAACTGCCACTTGGTGAAACTGGACATCTCCCACCATGTCTTTGCCATTGTCTAGGCTTTCCCAGCATTTCCTTTCCGTTCCCATCTAAATTTGCCTACAAAAGTATTTCAAAGGTAATGGTGGATTTTTGTCATTTAGATATACATGCCTCTCTTGTTCAGTGAATATACAGCTCAGTATTACAGGCATCCCTAAGAATGGGTTAAAAAACAACCAGACCACACCATCTTTCTCATTATACAAGTTGCTGAGAAACACAGGAAAGTGAAATTGCTGTCACCCCACTACTTCCACCACTTAAGTGGATAAAAGACAGACAGGAAGGTTATGCTTCTCTGAGTTTTTTCATTCACTGTTTTAGGAAGCCCCAAGGCCTGTAGGAACTTACTGAAGTGATGTGCCTATTTTTGTTAAGACACATGCTTTTCAGAATAATGTGTAAACTCAAGCCTGCATGTGGTAATGAGCCAAGGTGGCTGGCTTGACATTCAGACTGATCTCTTGTGAAAAATGACAATCACCATTTGCCAATTTTTTGGCTGGCAGAGGAAGAAACTACATTGAAATATGACTTGATTGACTTCATCCGAATACACAAATTAAACGTACCTCTAGTCAAATTCAGCGTAGAATAGAGGGCAAGATAGGATTTTATGACGCTTTTAAGAAGGTCAGAGTTGAAAATCCTAAAAACATGTTAAAAAAAAAAAAGAGAAACCAAAATTTCCAGCAATTACAGGTTGATAAAACTGTTCCTGTCACGCCCAGGATTTATGAGCACAATTTGCTGTACTGCAGAACAAGTAATGCTGCAGGATGTGAGGTTTCATTACCAAGAAATGAGATCATGAATTGGCTGTGACTGAGACAGGTGAAAATAGATCTTCACCTATAAAAGCTCAAGTGTACTCTGCATTCTGCAGTCTAGACTGACCACACTCTTTTCTCATCAGTTCTTTCTGCTACACTGGAGCACTTGCTTTTAAACGAACTCCATCCTGCTATCAAGCTGCAAAGCAATATAAAAATGTATGCCACATCTCCCGTTGGCAAGATGACGCATTGCAGAGTATATGACAGGAATCCTCGGGGAATACTTTGGGATTAGAAGTGAAATATTGCACAGATGGGATTGTTGGGTAAGGGAATTCCCTCTGACCCATATAGGGCTCAGAACATTTAGCGCTTTTACATCAGTAGGCAAGATCAGGACATTTTACCTTGTAAATATTTAAAGTGCAGGCAAAAAGACATGATGTACTTGAAAATCTGAAAAGATAGGACAGCTACAGAGATAAAAAAAATAAGTATCTAAGTACCAAATATTCTGTAACATGTAGGGAAGGTGAAGAGGTATGCCAACATAGAAGGACAAGAATGGAATTGCCATGCAAGTTGTTAGAAGCTAAAGATCAGGCCCCACTTCTCCATGCTAACCTAGACTGAAGCACAGTTACTCTCTGCATACACTCACTTTCAACCATCAGCAGTTAAAAATCTTGCTTTGCTCTACAGCAGATTACTAGACCTACAGTATTGTCTGCTGTTGAGAACCAGTTTACACAAGTTGTAAAGCCAAAAAAGCTCCCAGACAAAGCCCATGTTCATTGTAAGATTCTGTGCCTTTCTGTCATGGCCTGTGTAGTCATTGTTGTCCTCAGTATCAAGGGATCAGGTACCTCCAAGACTTGCAAAAACACAGAAAGCAGGACTGTGCTAACTCCAGCTGAATTCCAAGGTGAGCTGGACGTGACACGTAAACTCCCACCTGACATAGGTCAGTGCAAGGTATTAGCACCATGGCACCAAGCTCACTGTTTAAGTATTCCACCAGCAGCTTCAGGTTTCCTTACACATGATTGAGTCTAGCCACTGTTTTCAAGCTTGGAATTGGATTTTGAAATGCTTGCACCGAACTTCTGTAGGAATCTGTGAGGCTCTTTCCAACTAAATATCTCCGTTCAGCTCCCTGCTTATCTAATATGCATTGCCAAAGCTCTGGTATCTCATAATCAGCCAGACCTGTTATATTCAACAGGAGACAATGATGGATTCCCAGGACAGAGTCAAGAGTTTACAAGGTCCCACATGGTACACCCTTGGTGCCTCCCAGAGGGGTCACTACAGATTTGCCTAGGGTGTTCCACAGTGATTTAGGCTCCACACAATCTCCACAGGGCACTTTTTGCAGTGCTCCACTATCCTTATTTTTTTGCCTCTTAATAAGAAACATGAACTTGTGTTGCTGCAACTGGATGCCATCACATCTTGTCCTAGCCACCACAGACAAGATTAACACCTTCTTTTAAGGGTTCTTGAAGACTTGTTTCTCTTAGACTTTTTTCTCCCCTTTAAAGCGAAAAAAATCATTTCAGTCTTTCCATAGTACTGCTTACTATACCCTTAGTCACATCTGATGGTCTTTATTAGACTTTCTCTCATTGTTCTGCCATTTTTCTGAAGTAGAATGCTTAACAACAGTCAGTCTTCCAAGATAAGGCCTTGCCTATGCTCACAGAACTGAAGGAATCCCTTCAGACATCTTCCAAGCTCTGCAGCCACTTTTACCTCACAAGAAGACAATTTCCTTACAAGAGCATAGATTCATCTCCTATTTCCATGCCAAGACCACTGTTCCCAGCTCAGCATATAGCCATAAAAGGCCAGTAGTAGCTGTAATTGGGCAGATGAGTGCTAGTTGGTGGTCTCCACTCAGGTCCCACATGGATTCCTGTATACTCCACAGGCACAGAATATAGGACCATATTAAGTGGTCTACTCTGCACAGTATCAATTTGCTCATACCTCCTAAAAGCGTAGGTGGGGACTCCAGAATGAACTGGCAAAATGTTGTACCATCTACATCTCCTACAGGAAGTCCACTCTTTTTAAGACTAATAAAGAAAAGCTCCTGTTACCTTTGCCTGCTTTTCACAATCACATTTCAGCCATCTCAGTGGTTTACTGATGACTTCCACAAATACCACACTAATTTAAAAAAAACACTTATGCTGAAACACACAACCATGCCAATATTCACACAGTTTCTTTTTCTAGAGCATATTTTGCACCAAGTACTTTAAAAATATTAAACCTTGCAAGTTCTCTACGAAAAAACATTAACATTTCCTTGATCAGATGGAGAATCCACAGCTAAAGTCAACTGCCCAGAGACACACAGAGTGAATTGATGGCAGTTTTAGACATCAGTTCTTTCTTATACTAAGCCCATTTATGTTGAACCTGCAGACAATGGACAGCTGTATAATGCTTTTCAACCCACAGCTATGCACAAAATCCATTTTTCTCCTTGATAATGAGAAAAAAACACTACACAGGAAGAACAGTGCTCAATACCAAATGCACACCCCCGATCACAAAGTGCAATTGGAGACTAAAAGGAGACACTGTCCTTTCACCGAGCTGCCTGATGGCACCTACGCCCACAACACACATGACTCTATACATTCAAACAAGTCATCTAGATACGCTCTTCCAGAGGAAAACGTGCCCTTTCTGAGCCCCTTGGTTTGAACCTTACCTTTCCACAAGCTACCATGGACAGGGCAAGCTGGTACCACAGGTGAAATTCATCAAATGCAAACTTCATGGCTCTCTCCAAGCACTGAGAAAGAAATGATGAAAGAAATATCAGACTTTATTTATTTTCCTTCTTACACCTTTTGTCAAGACTGCTGCTTGGGTCAGGAAACAATCTGTTGTGGCCCTGAAGACCCAGGAGGAGATTTTTTTTTTAATTTCTTTTTTTTTCATGTACACTTCTCAGCTAATGGGACTTGCTAGTGTACACCATTACTTAAAAAGGCAGCCCCTTTGTTCAAGTGCCTACATATAAATTACGTTAATGTCTCAAACAGTTCTGCGTGCATTTCTGGCCTGTGCTGCCATATCTCTGTAGGTGTCTCTGCTAATTGCTAACTAGCACACTCCATGTGCACCCTTCCCGACGAGCCACCGCAAAGAGGGGCTCTGCCAGCGTGTTTGGAAGGACGGCTTTGGCAGAGGCCGGGGGAGGTACCTCAGACAGCATCACATACTGCCCTCTTCTGCCCAGCGTGATGCTGAGGAGGTCGTAGACTGCAGAAGCATCCTGGAGGCTGATGGCTCGGTCATCCTGCTGCTCGGGGGCTCGGCTGATCACTGCGTCCCGATTAGCCTGAGCACAGACACAGACACAAGTGAGGCATCAGAAACCAAGGGAGCAAAACAGAACTGACTCCTCCATAGGAAGCTACACCCATCACTCACAGCATTTTGTTTAAAATCATCTCAAGGTTTTTTTCTTTTTAAAGTTTATCCCAACATAAGGAAGGTGTTTCCACAGAGGTGCTTTCTACCCACATGAAGCAAACTCAAGAAGATAGCTGTATCTACAGAAAGGAACTGCTACACATACCTCATCTGGATTTGTGTCACAGAATTAGAGCATTACGAAACAGACCTACCAGATCCCATTTCCTCAACAATTAGAAATTCAAGGCCATCCTTAAACCATCTTCCTTATTTCCTCAATAATTAGAAATTGAAGGCCATCCTTAAACCATCTTCCTTATTACTTCAATTGTCTGCAACTGTGATAACTGCTTCCATGGTTGATAATTTATCTTCTACGTCTACACTAGATTTCCTCACAATAGCATTCATTTTTGTTGTTCTTTTCTGCTACTCACCTTTTATTTTTTAATTTGAGCAGGTTGCCTAAGTAATCAGATTTGCCTGCCATCAACTTAAAGCAATTAGAGATTTGGGCAATGCAATGACAATTTTTTTTTTTTTAATATAATAAATATGTCTTCATTTTGCTAATCTATCAGTACACTTCTAAGTCTAGATCAGGAAGAAACATTACTTTTGGCAGAAAATGATCAGTTCAGCAATTTCCGAGGCTGTCCCAAAATACCACACGCCACAGACTCAGATTCACCTCAAGATCCCAGCCCTTTGCGTTTCTGAGTACAAAGAGAGAGATTACAATTCAAGAGTAAACGGAAAAGTCCCTCTGATTTCCAAACACAGAGGACCTCACCCAGACTGCCCAGCCTCTGGGAGAGGCAGTGCTGGATGCCACTGAGCCTGAGCACCGACAGCACAGACACACTGCCCTGGGCTCCTCAGCTGAAAAGGGTGCAATATCAGACACTCAGGTCTAGACATCTAAAAGATCAGAAAAATTAAGAAAATTGCCAGCAATTTCACCTTGAGCAAAGACAAACAGAATGTTCCCTCTTTGAAACAGGAAGGTTATGAGATTTATTTTGTAATACAGCTATAATCTTACATCTATTTCTTTCTAATTGCGGGGAGATTTTTTTTTTTGTAAAAAGGTTAAACATGGGAATTAAGTGTAATAAAAATTTCCAGAATATGCAGCCCTTAAAGCCCATGCTTATTTCGTTGTGATTAAGCTGCAGCTGTTTCATCATGATTTTATCTGTGCAATGCCCCAGTTCCAAGCACTCTTCATCACAGCCTCCAGCCGAGACTGCAAACACAACTACTGACAACTAACACAATCTCAACCGAGAGCTAAATGGTGACTGCAGTTAAAGGCAAGCTGACAGATCAGACCCAGCCTAGTGTTTGCACAAATAAACTTACACCAACTCCTGCAGCCACAAAAGCATTTTTCTTTCTCATCCTACTGCAAAAGATGTAATATGCGATTAAAAAAATAGTTCAGAACAACAGATTGCATGATAGAATGAAACCAACTTTAACAATTCTGCAACCAGAATACAGAGGCATAGTTTGTCTTTATTAGCAGAAATAAGTAAGAATAAAAAAATAAATAGATGTTTAAGCTCTGTTTGGATTTAACATAAGACTGCTACTTTAAAAGGAAAAAAGGAGTTAAGTAAAGGCACATACTGTATGATCCTTATCACCAAGTGAATCCTCCTACGGTTTTTTCTGCACTGGTTATACAGTTATGACAATTGTTTGTAGCAAACAGCTACTGAGATAGCACCCCCATGCTCTGTAACCTCATCATCAACCTCCCATTACAGTCAGCTACAGCCTGATGCTTTTTTGGGTACCCATCTAGTCCCAAGCCATGATTTTTAACTGGATGCATTAGCACAGGTGGAAAATTAATTAAAACTCATGACTGTCCATCAAGTTTTGCCACAGCTACTGGTACTAGAAGGAAGAACACACCCCAATCCTGCAAAAGCAGGAATATAGGGCATATTACAATGATGCAACATTCTAAAACTGCAGTCATACTGAACATATTGTACATATCATACTTTACCCAAGACAGCAGTTAAATGCAACATATGCATAAGCATGATAAATATTCTTTCCAAGAAGGTCATAAACCTGCTGATTTTGTTCAAGCTTTCAAATCTCAAAGCCATAGAAGGTCTCTGCAATCTATCACTCTCTATGCTTGTATGCATAAAAGTTGCCACTAGCAAATTCATTGTTACTTCTATCTCAACAATTTCTTCAATACTGAACCTATTCCCAATTGCTAATTCCAGCTGCTCTAAAAAAATAAATCAAGAGCCTACATTATCACACACACAAAAAAACCCCACAAACCTCAAAACCAAAAGATGCAAACCTCATAAAAAACTGACTGAACAGTAGCAAGAACATGGAGCGTGTCTAACATAATAAGGTAAATCAACATCCTAAGGCTCAAGGTACCACTGCAGTGCACGTACAGAGGTCAGAGAAGGGAATGTGAATCATTATTTCCTGAAACCCACTCAGGAAACTGGCATGTTTCTGTGACCTACCTCTCACAGAAGGCAGGCTGCTGTCACCCAGACCACCATTAACTTTTTTTTTCTTTGCCTTTGTTTACATTTTTGTAAGTATTTGTAAGTTTGTCAGTGAGAAATCCTGACAGTCACCGGCAAGTACGGGTGCAAAAACAGTTGCAGAGTTACTGCAATAAAGAATACACTCGTTTTGTGGGATGGGGAATTTTACCTACAGAAATGTACACAGAGAGATACTTCATTCTGCATTTGAGAACGCAAAAATTCTAATCTATTAACAACAACATTTTTTCAAGACCTGCGTTTCTGTTGTGTCAGACCACTAGTTTTTCTGAACATTATTGGAAAAAAGGTTATTTGTACAACACTGGTCTCAAGCAGTGTATCCATAACATAAGCAGCAATTTCAATTCGTCCTACTGCATTATTTCCTCCTCCTCCACTATTAGCAGCAGCAAAACATAGCTACAAATACATTTTCAACACCCCCACCATGACTATTCCCTTTGAGCTGTTCCCATTGTCACACAGACATGCCTCACAGCACACAAGCAGGATGGAGAGAGATGATGAGTCACACCATCAAGAGAAGCTCTGTTCAAGGCTGTTTTGTGGGATGGAGAAGGTCACCAGTGCTACCAACACCAGTTTCACCACTGGGAATTAGCATAACTTGCCTTATAAAGGCAAAAATATACAGTCAATTCCCCTTTCTTTGAAGTATGCCAAGGTAATCGAGCAACCCAGAGATGCATCACATTTGCATATTTTGGGATGCATTAGGCACAATTAGCTGTGTATGTAGGTGGCTCAGACATGACACCAATCCTATCTGGGGAGATTGGACACATTTTGTAGTCAGGCCAGACCTAGGACATAGAGCATCTTCAGTCCCTCCTTCCACAGCCCAGTGACACAGCCCAGTGACACAGCGCACCTGCAGGCCATGCACGGCCAGGAGGCTCCAGCCCAGGCTGGTGGCCCTGAGCTAAGCCAGCATTCAGCCGTGGTGGTATCCCTGAATCTGACAGGGCACAGAACCTGGGGGTCAGCAGGGCCTTTCAGTCTGGCTCCAGAAACAGCAATGCCTCCGTATGAAACTTTCAGACCCATGCTGGCTCTGACAGCAGGGAACACCTCTGCCTTTGCAAGCGCCCGCACTGCTGAGCTACACGCAGCTTGGGCCTTCCTATCCACATACACAGTACACCTACCTGCAAACTAGATAAGCCCCCTGTCCACAGAGGATTTGCTGTACATCAGTGATGCTTATTTATGGCTTGTTTATTTCAGGAAGAAAGGAAAAGAGCCACAGCAAATCCAGCAGCCATTATTTCAGCAGTTATTATGCACACAGTTACACTGCAGAAAATTAAATTTTACCACAGTACAAAGATGTGCTTCTTAATAAAATGTCAAGCAATCATATGAATTACAATAGAGTATATTGCATGTAGCAGCCCCTTCTCACAGCAATTAGCTATGAAGTACCCTTTAATTGCTCACTTTGAAACACGGCTTCCCCTGCTTTTTTCCAAAGAAGAAAAAGAAAGCAATTAAAATCTTTAATGAGTGCCTGTTGCCTGCCCCCTAATTCATGGGCATTTGAATGTTCAACTTGTGTCTTTTCATAATAGACATAATTGCCAGATCCACTGCAACCCATCTATACAGAACGGCAGCATGTTTTACACTGTGTACTGTAATAATGTAATTGGTGTGATTCAATACTACCATTAAGAGAGAAAAACAAATGCTGTGTGTATAAGATTGACAACAGGCCTTTGAAATCATGCAATTGATGCCTCTTCTGCTAAGAGCTGGGAAATATTTATACCATATCCTTTGGGTCTCCCTTCTGGTTGTTTTGCCTGTACTGCCAACAAAATGAATGAATTCTTCATAATGGCAAGAACCCATTCAATGGACGAGGTTACTGACTTTTTGCCTAAGTTATTGATCATCTCTACAGAACACCTGAAGGTTTCCCTCACTAACATATGCAAAGAAAATATTCACGGTTGACTGCAAAGCTGCTGTGAAAATGGTATGTACATTAGAACAGGGAGGACTAACCATGCCCCAGGAACTCATGAAACTTCTCTCAGAGAGATACTACAACTCCTTCCACTTCAGACCAGAAGCACAGCAAAAGAAAACTTATCCCCTTGTGAACCACATGGCATCTCGGTCATTTCTGATAATCAACAGACCACAAGTTACTGGTGCCCAATTCAGATGTCTCATCAAAACAGCCATTATAATTGCTTGTTAAATATGACCATATAGATACATTTTACATGTTTCAGGTGCATTCTAACACCTTGTACTGTAGCAGAACTAATTCTGGAAACATCACCGAAAGCAAGACAGACATATGCCCCCATCCAAAGCAGCCAAACAACCCTAAACAAAAGGAAGACAGGGAAGCAGAAAGTAAGAAGTTTGTTTATGGATACTATCTTGGGTAACAAAGTCATGTATTTGCTAACAGTTATCTGGATTTAGAAAGCTATCTTCCAAGAATTTACATCCTCCTTGCAAGTTTGGAAACAAGACTTACTACTGCAAAGCAGAAGAAAAAAAGCTCTCATACCCTGTTCTCCTGCAACTCACATTAGAACCATTTATTCAAGAGGTAACTAGCAGAGGTAGTGTATTTCCCACTAGAAACATCCTGCAGTCCATCTCTGCAGGTCTCAAACACATAGCTTTGCCTTGCAAACCAGTTAAAGAGACAGCCAGATTTGCTACTGTAAGTGCACAGCCATGATTTGGCAGGAACCAACAGAGCAGGTAGCCCTGTCCCCAGTTGTCTCTTTCAGCTGCCATAGTCCAATGGCCCTCAGTAAAATAGTCATGATGGGAATCCAGCTGTTGTATCATCACTGGGCTTGGTGCCTTTTAAAAAAAAAGGAAAAAAGGAAAAAAGGAAAAACCAACCGACAAAAGCAACAAGAGATTCTTCTCCACCAATCTATTTGTTGGACAGTGTTATTTTATAAAACTAGGAACTGTAGAGCTAACAGGTTTTATTTATTTTTGTGCTTAAAAATACATGGGTTTAACGTTGTTCTGTTAAAGGCATGCTCACAATCATGAGTTTGTTCTCACCAGTAAAAAGAACAGGACAAGTCCCAGTATCCTACTTCCCCCTCACCATCTGTTCAATGCTCTCAGGCCCTCCAAGGTCAAATCGCCTTTAGGGATTCAAATCAGAGATAAGATGGGGATGACATTTCTAATCTTTGTTACACAGGCACAGAATTTATTCGTTTTGGATACAAGGAACTTCATTTCCAATATGACTGAACACAGAGCCAAAAAAAATAAGCCATGTTACCTGGTATGTTCGGTGGAGCACATCAGCCAAAACCCCCAGCTGTAAGAGCCAGCATTGCCAGCACTGAATAAAGGCATTTCAGACTGTATGTTGGACCTCAGATTCCAGAAGAGAAGGTTTCTAAATGCAAACAAAGAACTTTTTCTTTTTTTTTTTAAACCTCAAAAGTAAACACAAAAAGTAATATGAAGTGTTCCATTCCTGGCTCTGAGAAGCTTCTGGCTAACTTTAAGGGCAGTGCAGTCACCCTGAATACTCATGAGAATGGCTGTTAAAATAAACAAAACTGCAGCTAAGGGTTAGTCATGCCATACCTCCTCTGTCTACACCCTGCAGCTCAAAGCACCCAAGTCCCTGATGGCGGAACCAGTCCTGTTCCCACTGGTAGGTGATGCAGAAAAATCACACTGCAACAAGGCACAAGATGTCCTCAGTTCTCCTCACAAACAGTGCCACTGGTTTAGATGGGTTAAATGCAGTAAGAAAGGGGACTAGTGGTTTAAAAATAGGCAAGTCCATTTTTCTCTGGCATGTGATAGGAACACATCATTCTGCCACAGCCTGAGCTTGTAATGGCTGTCACAGCTGGCCTTTTTGGTCTGAAGGAGAGCATTTTCCCCCTCTCAGAAACACAGCCCAAGCATACCATAACTTATGCTATACAAAAGAATGATAGAGTAGCCAGGAGACCCAAACCCCCATAAAGACAGCCTTGACTGTGGCAATCTTCAGGCTGCCTGATTTGTTTCACTAGATTCCTTCATGAGAACTCTACAGCCAAAGGCTGTGACTAAGTAACAGCTGGCACAGAGAAGGAACGTTTGCCAAGCTCAACAACCAGGATTCTTTTCATTGTTTACTGAGATGCCTCAGCTTATGAAAATAGACTCCCCTTTTTAACAGGACACAAAGAACACAGGAGGCAATTCGTGAGAGTGCCAGGGCAAAACAGGCTACAAGCTTTCACTGTAAGTGTTAATATATCCACAGAAGCATCTTCAGAGCCATGAAAGAGGCTACCATATTATTTGGCCATTTGAAAACCTTTTACATACTTAGGCTCAAAGGCAGAGTGAGTGAAATACTGAAGGAACCCTTAACTGCCCCTTGACTCTCATTTCATCCCACCATAATATGCAAAGTGCCTCCCTTGCAATGCAAGGAAAAGTGACAAGAAGCAATCACAAGCCAGAACCCTCCACCATTAGGAGCCAGAGAAGGTTTGGTGAGAAATAGGGTCTGGCTCTCAAGAACCTGAAGGAAATTTCTTGCTTTCCCCTTTACAGGAATAGTTCTACTCCCCCATAACATCTCCTTGGGAATCACACAGATCCTGGCAAAGCAGATGTCAGCTTCACCTTAGGAAGGCAAGTCAAACATAAAAACAGAGTGAATTTCAGCAGCAAAGGTGTTCCAGGTATATACTTCCTGAAAAAGTACCATGTCTCCTTTTCAGCACGTATTTACTTTGAGGTTCTCTGATGATTTATGCTCCTCCCCAGTATATCTTTGCTCTGTGTCCCCTCCACAGGCTGTACAATTTTTTTCTGTCCCTCCTTCCCCTAAGTTTTTCCCCCCTTCAAAGTCATTTTGAAGTGGTAGGGGTCAGGAACAGGCGTGTGAAGAAGCTGTTTGGCTTTACAATCCTGCAAGAGAGTTACAATGGCCTGGCTGCTCTTTGTCTCTTTAAAAATCAAGACAGGAGAAGTACCGTTCTGGTGAGTTTTGCTCTGACAGACCAAAGTGTCAGAGTAGCTAACATAATTGCATACTTCTGTTTTGTTTTAAGGGGTTCATAATTGTAAATACTGGAAGAACACCTAATCCAGCCAAAACCCAGGAACACCAACTATGTTGCTTACTGGCATACAGAAACATATCATTAGCACTTGCCAGTGACATTCGCTCCAGGAAGGAAAATGTTTTATCCAGTTGTTAACATTGTATCATTAGGGAGAGATCTCAGTTGGAAATCTGCTTCCTGTTAACTCATTCCATGACCTTCAGTAAGTTGTTTTTTATAAGGAAAAAAAAAAATTCACAAAGCCAAAAACCAAAACTTCAAACAAACAACAAACCTGTACATGAGAAAACTCACTAGCCTACAGCAATGCTGTTATGGAAAACATGTCATGTCCTAAGTTCAACAAAATTTCCCCTTCTAAGTACCATAATAAAAATCTACAGGAAAGTATTTATGGATTGCAAACATATGTAAGAATTAGATTGCTCCCTCTGTTCCTTCACTTAGGAAGAACACTCACGTGGTTCCTAAGTGTATTTCTATACACTTGTCCTGAATTTTAGTTAGAACAAACTCATGGCAAGGCTGATGCAAGATGAAAGCTCAGATGTGCCATTTCCCCAGAATCAGAAATACAGTTACATGGCTCCTGCAGTGCTCTGCTACAGATCTTCTTGTATTTGTATTTCATTTTTTATGTAGCAGATCAAAATGCCTTGCATCTTCCTCCAGGAAGTTCCTACATACTGTAGGCAGCATTTAAGCACACTCAAGCTTACTTATTTAACCTGGAACTCAGCACAGCAATCCAGTTTCTATCAATAGCATTTTCACACTACTTCATCCGTAACTTAGCTACAGGACCAGTTAGCTCACCATTTTACACACTGTTGGATAGGGATAACTTTCACCTCCTCAGCAGAACAAGATTGTGGAGTTTGAGGCCCCACATGGCATCTCCAACTGCAAGTCAGTTCCAGAAAGGCTGGAGCAGCCAGTTCTGTCACTGCTCCAGACCCCGATCCTCCTCCTGCTTGGATCAGCCCCGACAAGACCCACTGACATGAGTACTTCTGATTTTAATACAAGGGCACATGATATTCTACAAGCCCTCACTCCAGCCGTCTCCACTACTAATTATGAAAAGCCCTTCTGACTGAAGAAAAGCCCCTGAAAACACAAAGCAGATGTCCTGCAGAGGTTTAATCTAGAGAGCACTGAAAAGCACATAGTAACAGTCAGACGCACATGATTTTGAGGTCAATTTAATATTTTGGGGTGGTTCCACCTCTTCAACTTTTCCCCGAATTTTAAAAGCAGACAATATTAAATTGCCTTGTTCTGAAAAAGTTTGTGGGAAAGGAAAAGGACTTGAGCCAGAAGAACCAGACAAGAAAAACGGAAGGAAGCAAAACCCAAGAAGTTTCCACAGTATCTCTTTTCTATTTGTCTGAAAGTTATTAAAAAAGTTTCTAAGAAGGCTGTTGATGCTCCAAGGTTTTGAATCTCACTTTGAGGTACAAGTGACCACCCTGTATTTAAAGCAAAATACACATTTCTTACACATTTTCTGTATGTTTGCATCTTCTCAGAACATGAAAATTATCAAAGGTTACCATGCAGTTATTTTTTCTCCAATCTTCTGCCTGCCTCTTAAATGGATTTTTTAAAGCCACCAATGTTATAAATAGAAGAAATCTAATTTTTTCACTGTAGCTTATTATGAATGTTTCTGCATGTCACAAGATTCCCTGTATCACTGCATCAGAAACTGTCAAAGATCACTCCAGACTGAAACAGCCAAGGACTGCAGACTAAGGCATGAAAGCAGAGTAACTGCAGTTCCAAACAGCAGGTACCACCATCATGCCTGGCTTTAGGCAAGACTCTCTTCCTCTCATTCTTGATCCATAAATCCACACAGATGTTATGAATGGAAACATCTGTCTACTGACAATATCTCTGGTTGTCAGAACCTGCAGGCAGCTATGGTGAATGCAGTAATTTTCTCTTCTTGACAATTCCCAAAACTCTTCACTGACATTTCATTTAATAAAAGTGGTGTCACTAATAAAAGCATAGATAGCGTTTTCTGCTCAGCATCTGAATCCTCGCTTCTGTTTATCTAGGGAAGATTCTGCAAACAAAACCAGCCAGGAGATATGGAAATGCTAGCTATCCCTTTGCACTATTAATACTACAAACTCATTTTTGGCTTACCATGGATTCACTGATTAAGAGGAGGAGAAGAGCCTCTTCCACGTTGTCTTGAGGGCAGTACACACTGAAAGACAGAATACATTTTTCTGAGGAAGGTCAAGAGTTATCCTGTCAGCCTCTTTCTCATTTCACAAGAGAAGCAGTAACTTGAAACATCTCTTGCATAATTCATTTGCTAGGCAATACTTTCTTTGCAGGTTCACACAATTAAAAGCTCTGTAATATATCTTAGACAAGCTATACTGAACCCTAAATAGATTATTTCAATTTCATAGCAACGACAGCCCTTTGGTTGGATTTTCTTCTACCTGGGGGGGAAAAAAAAAAAAATCACTCTAAATTTAATGTTTTATTTTTCCAGCAGACTTTTTAGCGGGAAGTTGAAAAACAAGAAGACAGAAAACTACTACATGAAGCAGTGACATAATTAGCAGTACTGAAGAGTGTTCGAATACACTCCTTCCTCCTTCCAATAAACTGAAATAAAAATGAACACTTACTTCTCTTCTGAGTACATCTCAGGCCTCCGACAAAGAAGATTGCTAACATAAGACTGATATTCCTTGTTCATGAACTCAGGAAGCGGATCAGATAAAGGGCTCCAGTAACAGTCTTCACTGAGGGAATGGAGAAGTACTTGGGCTAACTGTTTGGCTGCAGTCTAGAGATCAGTGAACAGTACAGAAAAACAAATACATCAGTGAAGCCTTCTCCAACACAAAAGACTCACCCTTCCCCATGTTCTACCTTGGGAAGGAGAAGTACCAGCATGACCGTAACACTTTTAAGAAAGCTGGAGTAGCAAAATCAGCTGCTAACGTCTACAAAAGTGTCAGTTTCTTCCCTCCTCAGAAAAGACCAGACTTCTGCATTTACATGGTCTTGTTGCAATGCTCTAGGAAAAAAGTATCTAAAAGGCCTGGCAGCAAGAGATGCTTTGGTGAACAAGAACAACTGATTGCCACATGGACTGCTGAGACAATCTCATAATAGTTACTATAACAGAGTATGATGACACTACACCATGTTCTCAGCCTCAGAATGTTGTATGCAAGTCTCAGGACCAGAGGCGACTTTTGTGTTAGGTTTAAAAGATTAACCTTTTATCTGTTAATATCACTCTCCCTTGTAGACTTTTATAGTTTCATCTTTGTACTCCTTCTCTCTTCCTGTTGCAGTAAAGGACAGAGGAGGGAAGATGCTTAGGAACTTTATAGTGAGACAGCAACATCACATGTACTTTTTTTACCATCAAGTAGTCAAAGATCCTTAAATACTTTGCTTTCCACTTCATATGCACAGCTGGCAAACTGGGCCCAAAAGGAGGCAAGTTAACTTCACTTAGCAAAACTATCTTTGGCATTTGCCCTTGTCTGACACCCATCAAATCTCTAATTTCTTGCACTCAAAATAGATGAGAATGCAAACAAGCTCAGAGACATCAAAATGGGTGGTGTCTTCTGTGAATTCTAAGCAGCACACCACTCTAAGCTGTAAAGTAAATACTGCACAAAACAGAGGGCAGGCTGAAACTTCAGCCCTTCTGTCCTGATATTTGTAAATTGTATTTTGCAACTTCTCTGACTACTGGATATGTATTTTATATGAAGTTTACACTTTGAGATGTGTTACAAACCCACCAAGAGTCATTTTCTTTTAAATACCAGGACAGGTATGTTATAGATGTCATACCTCAACATCTACGGGATCAAATAAACCACACCGAGGTTAAAGTTCTTATTATCAATTTCAGAAAAATAACTTGTTTTGATGCAAGGCTCTTCATTTTCATCCACCTCACCACACATGAATTCACTGAATTAGTCTAAAATGCAACCACAGTAGCATGCACTGCCTCTTAAACATCATAAAGGGAGGCTGCATAGATGGCAGTGATCTGAGTGTGCGACGGTGTCTCAAAGAAGTATTGTCACGTACAGCTCCCTGGAAACCCCAAGACCTTCCATGCCCTCCTACTGGCAAGTTACAGAAAGCTGTCTGTTTCTAACTAAGCTTTTCTGTGCTTTTTATAGCAAGTAACTATGAGCAAAATGGCCTCAGGCCCTGAAACATTAGCCACTATCATTTTATCGTCTCAGTGTGTAATTATTTAGTCAGTTTCACCCTGAGGAGTCAACTCTCCTATATTTTTTTTCCTACAGTCTTAGAGGGGAGGGAAAATAATAAGCCAGCAACAGAAAGATCTCTACTGGTTCACACAGAAGTAGGAGCACAGTTTGTGGTAAGCCATTCAAAAGGCAAGCCCCAAATACTTCTAGTGTCTTTAATTTTAACATACAGTACAGTAGCTGTGTAAATTAGCTTCACTCTTGTTTTGAGTAAGACCAAACAAACCAGAACAGGCCAAGACTCTGATTTATGTTATTACTGCCTTCGGCTAAAAAAAGCATCATTATGCTTGAAGAACACTGTGATCCCACAAATTAGGGGAAAAAATCATGTGTTTTACTTTCATGCTTGAAAAACTGGCTTAATTAAGCACATTCCTCCCTTTGCCCTCTTGACGGCTCTTTAAAAATAAGTAAGAAAATGAAAATGCAACTTGGAAATCCCAGGAAAAGCTATTGAATGAACACCTTGAGAGTTCCCTTAAGGGATAAATCCTCCAGGGGTGTTGTGCAGCTGTCCCCAGTTGCACAGGGACAGGAGCAATTGAGCCGCGTTCTGTCACAGTCTAGGAGCAGCAGATGGTTAGACTCATTTCAGCAAAATGATAAAACAGGCGAGCACAAAAATACCGCTGAACCCTGGTCTCAGTCTGGAAAAGGATGCAACCATTTGAGTGGACAATTATTTTAAGTCATCTCTTCTAATTTGCTGCACAAGCTTCCACATGCATCTGTATTCTCAAAAACACTACGCAAACCCACGCCCACCTCCCCTGCCCAACTTCTCTGGAATGACACAAAACACAAAGTAGAACCAAGTACAAGTTTAGCTGTAAGAGTATCAATGCTTTTAGGGCTGCAAAGCTTTCATCCCCAAGACTGCTATTCTGCCTGCTGTTAACCTTGTCACCTCCTGAGTAACTTTAGGACAAGATCTCTCCAAGAGGAGACAGGGAAGAACCAGTTAAAGGTCTAAGAAGTTAAACATAAGTATTTCTTTACCTGAGACATTCAGGATAAAAGGATGCAAAGATGGAGAATGCCAACACAAAAAAAAAAAATTAAAACAATTAAAATCACTCTACTGTATTGAAGAGGATTTTACAGAAGGGACATTGAAAGATGTCAGTCTAAAAAAGCACTGCTTGTTGCAAGAGACAGAAGTACTTAATGCTTCTACATGCAAATGCAGAAAGGTGTGCATGCACACTGAAACTGAGAAAGAAAACAAGACAGCATCACCTGAGGACAGCACTGTCAAGCTAAATACATCTCTGTTTCTACTAGGGCTAGAAAATGCACTGAAAGCAAGAAAGCAAAACAATCAATCAAACAAAAAGCAAAACACAAACTCAACAAAAGTAACCTACACGCACAAATCTAAAGGCTTGGATGTTTCAATTGGGCAGGTCTTTGAATTAAGGGGATCACTCGACATATCACTTCCAAAAGTGAAAAAAAAACAGAAAAAAAAAAAAAAGCCAGCAATCAATCGAGGACAAATACACTTTTGTGCTATTGCACTGGTCAATCAAGAGAATTCCTGCATACCAGACTGCCCCACCCTCCCATCTCCCATTTCCTTACCATTTTGAAAGTCTGAGTAGCTTTTGTTTCCACAGTCCGTAGTATTTCTCGAAGGCTCCTCATTCCTTTCACAATATTTCTGTGGGGAAGACAGAAAAAAAAAAAAATAAAATCAGCACGCTGGAGACAGAATATTTTTATAATGTGCCAAAGCTCAGCAACACACCTGATGTTCAAACAGCCCATGGAACAATCACTAACACTGAATGTGCAGTAGCGAGACAAGTCACTCTGAGGCACAGACAGGACAATGGCACAGAGCAAGGCAGCGACTGTAGCATTGCCTACTCCAGATGGCTTCCTAAGAGAAGATCACATTCACATTTGATGAACAGAGGGGACATTTGGAAGCCTTTCATAGCTCATATTTATAAAGCAGATGCTGCTCCTTAAAAGCATCCACATCTCCTCTTCATACACACAGATTGTACTTGTTTAAATTATATTGATCTTACGTGATGCTTTTAAATGACAATTTCTTTTAGGTGGTGCTTAAATGCCTTGTGTCTGATGGTCCAGGCACATGATGAAATTACAGTGGTTTAAACAGTTTATTATCAGGCAGCTAAGTTGCAGTAACTGTCTGCAAGCACAGCTTAACCTGCAATAAGAGGGTTAGACTAAAAAAAAAAAAAATTAAAAAAAAAATCACATTACTCTGCATACACCATGAGCAATTAAAGCTGACTAGTTGCCAAATGCTATCTTAATCATGTGTCTGTGCACTAAGAGGGATGCAGAGAGGAAAGATTTAACACTGGACATATTAGTTAACACACTGGCAGCCTATCAGCTGTTCGAGGCTAAGGACACAGCCCCACCACCACAGTAACTGCAAAATGGTTCAACACACATTCATTGCAGGGTCAAGCTACCCAAAGAAATACAAGCTATCAGAAAAGGAGCAATGTTGTACAAGACAACAAAATAAGCAGTTGTACTGGTACATAAACTGCCACTTCAGCTTATCCAGGAGAATTTTCTGTGCAGACGAAAGCTAAATTTAATTTAAAAAACCAAAGCCATAAAAACCTTTTCTGTCAAACTGATAAGTTTTGAAGGTAAGCAGTACAGAGTGCACTTGTGCCTGCTTTCATGCACTGCAAACCTTCTCACGCTCCAGAATCAACAGCAAACATTTGATGACAATAAAAAAAAAAAAAAAGTAATTATTTTGGGGGTGGGGGGATAAAAATGTGATCATGTTTACCATGAATATTGGCTACATAAAATGCCTAAAGCTTGTAGTCACCACGTCACAGAATGCAAATGCATATGGCCTTACTTCCAAGCAATACTATCTCACTTTTAAATTGTGAGGTAATCTATAGACTATCTAATCATGGGCAATGTACAGGCAAGCAAGAAAGTAAGACGAGCAAAAACACTGAAAACTTGTAGAGAAAGTCACATGCTGTCTTTTTTTCTTCCACTTTCTCCCAAGTAAAAAATGTGCTTTGAGTTTCTCAAGGGGAAAAAAAGCTCAAGGAAGTTTTTTTAAGTAGGACTTAAATACTTCAGCAAGTTCTTCAATGACAGGGCCAAGACACCAGGTGCTTTTTAGTGGGTCTAGAATAGAATATATCCACAAAGATGCAGTTCTGGACCTTATGCACAAGTAGTGACCAAATCCAACAGAACTGTTTACATGTTATTTACTATTAGATAGAAAAAAATAATAAATTCCCCCATCTAAACAAAATTCAGCTGCCCAGCTGTTCTCCTTGATTACTGAAAACTACCAGCATTTTCTGTTCTTCCATGGACTCCTTAAGAGGCTGGACAGAAGAGTTATGGAGGATAACAGTTCTACAGCATTTTCAAAAATGCATTTGTTCGGGTTTCTTGTTAACATAATGATATTTGTCTTAACACAGTGCCAATGAATTGCATTAACCAGCATCAGAAAGAAGACTAGTGACCACTTGCAAAGCCAATTAATTTCACATTTGGCACATACTTATGATGAGAAGAAAAACCTACAAGTGTGATAAAAGGAGACAGTTTTGTTCCTAGAAAACTAAAGCACCATTACAGTTCAACATTTTAGACAAGGCCATAAAACAAGTTAAGCCTCCTGGCAGAAACACCTTGCTCTGGGATGGGGGGGAAGGGGAGAAGACAAACAAGGAATAGACACACTGAAGTGAATGAAAAATTAAATGGCGAATTGCTGCCCATCTATAGCAGTCAGGGCTGGAACCATGCAGCACATGACAAATGCTTAGGAACACCTTTAACAGACAGCAGCAGCACAAAATGCCAGCACAGGAGGAGCACCCAGCACTCGCCACCTTCCAGACAGGTGCCCCCGTGGTCAGGATCTATCAAAGAGCACCCACTCCATCCCCTGAGCTCTCAACAATACCAGTTCTACAGGACTGAGGATTTGTTTTGGCAGCTTTTGTATTCTGAGCTTTGTCGAACATTACTGAGCCGTGACAGGAGACAGAGCACACCTGCCAGCATTCTGCAAACACAGGAGTTTGTCTTTCCACTGTTTTTCCACAGGAGTTTGTTTTTTACTGTTCCAAGCCAGGAGACCATCCCAGCACATTTCATTTTGAGCATACAAATTGCTCTGCTCACAACAATAACGAACTCACTGTTCCATTAATATATGCTCTTTACACACTAAACGTGCACTTGAAGGGATTTTTTTTTTTTTATTTAGGACGTTAAGAAGTTAGCAAAAAGAGAAGTATGTATTTGAACAGAAATACATGCTATTATGTAGATGACTGGATGAGGATGCAGACATAAAGCCTCTGGCAATCCATGGTGAAAACACTTGATCTTACTCAGATTAGAAACTAAACAATCTTGAGCCTCTGCAGGACTTGGATAGAGGACTACCTGGAAATCCCAGGTAATGCTGCCTCAAGCCATGGCATCATAAGTGAACATTAGATCATGGAAATTAAATTAGTTGGAAGAGTCCATAGGCCCCTATTGTACTGCTAAGAAGCCAGAAAAAGAAATGAGGAAAAACAGGAAGGGAAAAGCACATGATAATTAAACTGCCTTGGTTTTAGCCAAAGGAGTGGCTAGAGCACCATTTGAACAAAACATGATGAAGTGCAGTTTAGGATTCAGTTACGGCTAATCTAATAAAAATGAACACAGACAATCATGGGCACAAACTGTGACAGAGAGCAACTTGAGAGTCCAGTCAGTCCAGCCTGGCATAAAAATACATTTTGTTTGTGCATGTACCCTGTTAATATAGATTAATTACCAGTTCACGAATCAAAGCAGTCATATCAGAGTTATGTCATATAGTTTGGTTAACACTACATAAAATTTTAAGATGCAAAAAAATAAAGAAATACACTGTTCTCTATGCAAATTGCTGGGAAAAATATTGACAATAAAAGAGTGGACCGTGGACACAAAGGTCTGCAAAGACAGTCCCCCAACAACATGGTCACCAGCAGATCATGCTCTTATCCCCACTCATTTACTGCTAAAACAATTAGTTGCTGACAGATAGAACAAACCATCTTGAGATAATTACATGGCAGTTTGCATAGTCACCTCTCCAGAGTAAAGCAGTACCCAAAGCACAGAAACAGCAGCAACACCACTGCCTTTGCCCACCTCCTTTTGCATCTCTGCACCTTACCCAGGTGTCTAACAAACCATACCCTCTCCTTCAACAGCTGTTCATGCACAGACACAAAATGCACCTAAAGAAAAGACAGTAAGAAATGAGCCTAATGTTTGAACATCTGCATCAGAAAATAACCCAAAACAAACAAACCAACTAAAACCCAAAACCTAGTGCAGATGATAACATGAAGACAACTGGCTGCCTCTTACAGTATGACAGCATCTGCCTTCCTATGTTCTGCATCCACGCATCAACATTCCTCACTGGAGGACCAAAAGAAAGCTTTCTTGGGTTGCAGCACGGCAGACAACTGCAGGAAATGCACCTGCAGCAATACAATACCTTTAAGTAGCATGTTATTAAAAGCATCTGTAACTTCTACAGCTGCAAGACTTGCTGGTCCTTACAGCTGGCAGTTCAACACCTGAAGGGGAGACTGGACCTTTCTTTCATATTGGTGCCTTCTTTCCACTGCACACTGCAAGAGAAAAGGGCATCCCTGACCACACTCTGAGAAGAGCACATCTGATCCTGCCAGCAGGAACAAAAGCATAACAACAGCACTTGTATCCCTCAGCTCTCCTGCCTGTTGAGTCAAGAATAAAGCACTCACTATTCCTTTTGTACACATGTAGCACGGGGGAAGGACATCCCACCTGGTAGAACCTACCCCCTGACAGTTTGAGCAGTCATCATCCAAGGCTTATTTCCTACATGAACATGCTGGAAGCAATAAGGGGAACAAAAGCATTTCTTTGAGCTGTTCAGTATCAGGTGGAGTAATCCATTATACTCATGAAGCATCCTAGAAAGCTTCTTCCCATATCCCTCCCCTTCCCTTAATATATCCCAATGCTGCTTATGCCCTCTCGTGGCAAAAAACACACATTAGTATCAGCTGCGGGGGCGGACAAGTTGCCACACATCCCATCAGGCTCTTTTTATCCCACCGGACCTTCCAACCCTGGCTGTTTCTCACTTGCACTGCAGGAGGTAAGGAGCCCGTGGGATTCCACTTCCATCCCAGCTGCAGGAGCTCCATTGCTCTTTCATCAGGAGACAGCTACAGAGAATATTTTGCTGCTGTTGCAGCAATTCAGTTTATAATCAAAGCACGGCTTGATTCACGCGTATTTTGCTTCAAATTGTTTTCCTGGAGGGTTTTTGTGGTTTGTTTGTTTTGGGATTTGGTTTTTGTTTTTAAGGCTATCATTAAAATAACATGGGAAGGGAGCACACAGGGCTCACAGTAATAGCCAAAATATCCTACTAGATATAATGAACTCATCACTGATGAAGACTGAATTTACAATGCTGCTGAACAAAATGAACATGAGTTTGATATTCAAAAGGTGCCTAGAGGACATCAGTGCCATATGTTCTAAATGGGATTTTATTTTACTACATCGTTAATGAGCTTACTGGCAAGACCCGAGTTTTTTGTTTGCCATGAGAAGGGCAGAGGGTTAGGAAAGCACATACGGTGCCACAGCTGGCCAACCCCCAGCTCACCTGGGAAAACCACATACCCAAGCGGATACTGAGACTACGCTTTACAAGTCCATACTTTTCTCCTTGCATAAACTTGTACTTGCCTGACTAAAGGGGTCACTTTACAACATCGGAGCTTTGTGTTTTTGTAAGCCTCCAGGTTAAAACAAGGCTTACCTGAAGGCACCTCTCATGGATATGCTTACAGGTACAGCTTCACTCTACATGCATGAAGAACAGTGGCTATTCATAGTTGCACTTAAAGTCATCCTTGGGGATAAAAAGGTAGCAAAAAAGCCCTAAACAAGAAGCAACCCTCCTCCAGCAGAATTAAAAAACTGTAACAACTTTCTACAGAAGAATTTAAGCTTATTTTTGCTGGGATTTTTTTTCTTCTTTTTCTTCTTTTTAATCTTTCCTATTTTTTTTTGCTTTCTTCTCCATTTTACTCAGCAGGAAAAGAAGTGAAGAAAATGAGAGAAAATATTTTTGACTGCGGGTGAAGGCAAAAAAAGCCAAAATTAAATATTTGTGAAGACACTTTGTAGTGAGAAACTCAGTATCTGATTCCTTGAGAATAAATGGGGTAATATAGTGCAAGAACAGGACTAAGGAAGGACAGATTCTTACAAGTACTGTTTACACATGCTGAAGAGACACTCTCCTACGTGACAAAATCTCTCCATTGGATAATCAGAGTTAATTATGTTTTGAAGACACGGCCTGGTTTATGGAACAGCATGTCCTCACCAACGGCCTTTGGAAGTGGGCTTTCACAGTGTCTTTTCCCCGGGGCTCGAGAAGGTTTTCCACAGGTGAAATTCACTGCAGGCTTGTAGATATTAACTCCTCTTGCCCTTCTGAAGTTCACTAGGAGCTGTATTTCAGAGGCATAATAAATACCCTGGAGCAGCACTGTTCCCACATGCATTCTCCATAGTAAAAACATACAGATTTGGGGCATTGATCAGGATATTTAACAGCTTAGACAAATAAACATAAATAAATGAAAGAAACTACCTATAAGATTTTACTGAACTCTAAATCAGGCACTATGGCTGAAAATTTTAAGGGCACACAGCAGTGTAAATTCCACTCTCTTTACAGTCAAACCCACCTTGTCTCCACAGGCAACAAAGCTGAGTCAAGACAAGAAAAATTTTCTACCCCACTCTACTTGTAGGTCTGCAAAAATGATGCTTAAGACTCTTAAGAAAGACAGAGAGACACAAACAGGAGAAACGGAAGGACACTGAGGAGACTTGAGGTGAGCCAGCAGTCAAAAGTCATAAAAAGAAAAAATTAGTCTTCATCTGAGACAAAACATGCAATATTATCTAATTTTATTAATATCTGCATCCACCTACCCTTTCTTTAACTGAGTCACATAGGCACTCTGTAGAGCTGCTTCCAGAAAGTAGGAAAGTTCAAACTCTGAGTAAGTCACGTTGCTGCCCTTGATACTCCTTGAATGTGTGTTGTTTAAGGTCTGTGAGGGGAAAAAAAGAAAAATCTGGGAATACAGACAACTGTTGGAACCAGCCAGATCCTCATCAGCCAGTGACATCTTCAACAATAAAATGTTACCTTTATTAGCTATTCAAAAATGTTATAAAATCAATTTTAAAATAAACTGTACAGTTACTTCCATGAGATATTCTGCATGCAATACAAGTTTTGAAACACCATCCATTATTACTTTCCAACCTTTAATAAAGTAAGTAGAAAGCCACATACTAACACCAAAAGCTTGAGAAATACCACTCAAACGACAAAGATACAGCACCTTGCACAGAAACATTAATACAATGTTCGAGTAGGTTTATCTAGTTTAATATAACATAAATGTTTGTTAAGAGTTAGCAAGCCATCAGGAGTTCTGATGGAAGAATCTTCAGCCTTCCTCTATTTGTCCTATCAAATCTTTCTTGGTTTTGCTTCCTTACTGATAACAAGCAGCTTCCATTGCTGAAAGTTGCCTCTCCAAAGCAGGGTTTTTCATCTAGGACTGGAGAAGGACTATGAACTTTTATGACATCTGTCAGCAATCCTGCATTTTTGTCTCTGTGTCCAGAAGACAACTATGTGAAAGGAGGTTGTAGAGAGGTGGGGGTCGGTATCCTCCCAAGTAACAAGACAAGAGGAAACAGCCTTGAGTTATGCTGGGAGTGGTTAGATTGGATATTAGGAAAAATTTCTTCACTGAGAGGGTGGTGAGGCATTGGAACAAGCTGTCCAGGGAAGTGGTGGAATCACCATCCCTGGACGCATTCAAAAAATGTGGGGTCATGGCCCCTGGCAACATGGTTTAGTGGCAAACATGGTAGTGCTGAATTAATAGCTAGCCTCAGCTATTTTAGACTCAGCAGTCTTTTCCAACCTTACTGATTCTATGATTCTAAGTGAATGAATTACAGGTCAGACCCTTTCCCTTCTTCGCAGAGCCCAGCTGTCAGTAAAAAAAAATTAGTGTCCAGCACTGGCAGGAGCTCATCCTTCCACAATGGAAGGACAGTAACACTGTAAATTAAAAATCTATTCAATTTTTTTCTGTAGAGAAACAGAGCAGGCCACTTGCTAGACGGCTTTCTTAATGAATTGTTATACATGCACTAAGCTTATTTTTTCTTGTTCCGATGCAATTAAAAACAAAACCTGAGACAGAAACACACCTTTGCTACTGAGAAGAGCAGAAGTATCTCGTCAGGTCAAAGGCCTTTGAGTCACAGGACAGATCACATGCGCTGCCATCAGCACTGTTGATGTCAAGCGTAATGTGTGGCAAAGGAAGGGCATGGAAGCACGTGGTATGTGCTGTAAACTCAGCTAGGCAAAGTTTGCATGTGCCCAGCAAATCAGTGGCACACATAATCTGCATGGCTCAGTGGAGGCCTACCAGCCGTGGGCTGAGCAGTTACTTGCTACTCATCACTGAATCACAGAATGCTTTGGGTCGGAAGGGACCTTAAAAGATCACCTCGCTTCAATCCCCCTGCCATGGGCAGGGACACCTTCCACTACACCAGGCAGCTTCGAGCCCCACCCTGGGGGCCAAGCTCCTGGCCTTGGCTCCCGGCCTTGAACACTTCCAGGGATGGAGGATCTAGCTTCTAACGATCTAGACTCCTCAAGGTTTACTTGGAAAAGGGGAAGTACTCGCAATTAAACTGCTATAGCTGACTCCAAAATGTTTCTTTCAGCTTGTTAGGGAACTCAACATCCACTACTATGTATCATTTACACAGCCGATACATAAAATGTCATGAGTTCCTTCACGCCAGCACCTGCCATGCAAAGTTGATAGCTCCTCTTTAGTAAGGGCTAAATTTGAGACACAGCCTGTGCCTATCTGAAGTATCAGTGCTTTGCCACAGACAAAACTGGTTTCCAGACCTTATTCTCAGAGAAAACAGGCAGAGACCAGCTGAACTGCTGTTTTGGAAATGATTTTACTGAGACACTTCACTCTTTCCAACTTGCTCTCATACTCCTTGCTATGATCACTTGACATTTCTCCATTTTTTTATTTTTGCTGTCAAAACCCCGGAAATCCCACCCAGGCCACCACGCAACACCCTAAGTACATTTCTTCTTACCTTCTCAAGCTCCTGCAAGTACACCTGGGCAATAACACACGCTCTCTCAAAACAAGCCATGACTTCCTCCTCCCTTTCACACAGTCGAGCACGTGAGGCAATTGAGTTGGTTGAGCGCTCCAGCGACAAACCTGCAAAATGGCAACATCTTCCTTAACTGAAGCCCACCAACAGCAGTATGGCCATATTATTCTTAATTTACCAGCTGACAGGAAGGCTTTTCCACATGTGGGTTTCCCTCTTGTTTTGATGACTTTCAGGACACTACCCCCAGGAAAATACAATTCCTACACATGCAAGGCATTTTTCTCATGCTGCTCTAACACACAGTGCCACTGCACACTCCTACAGTGCCTTTCAAACACTTTATGAAGATAGGACACACAGTCCCTCTGGTAGGAATCAGCAAACAGAGAAATTAAGGCCTATATTTCCAAAGACGGCTATAGATCTTGGGTGCTTCAATTCAGTGCCAGCCTGGCACTGAATTTGATAATTCTAGGCATCTGCTACTTCAAGTGAAGCTTTCAATAAGCAGCAGTGTTGAGGGGAAAAAACAAACAACAAAAAACCCTAACTGGAAAATGATACAGAAACAAAGTCGGAAAATCTGAGGCCTGTCTTGGAAAATCTCTTAGCACATGCAGATTGCTCATGGACAAACAGCAAGCTCTTGGCAAGGCACAAGAGACTCAACCGCAAGATCATTCCCTTTCCAAAAAAAGGAAAAAACCCTGGGGTTTGTACTACTAAACTTCTTTCTTGTATCATTATCCAACACCACCAACAAATACAGAGTATATTAATTAAAGATCCACAGCTACTGGTCCCTACACAAAAAACCTCTACTATCAGACCCCTGTCTGGCATCACACTGTGACATCCTTTATATCCTTAAATCTATTTGGATAGGCTACACATCCACATACCAATTTTACTCTGATTGGTACAGGTTCCTATGCCACACTGGATCTCTACAAGACACCACTACTTGAAAACTTGGGTCTTCACCAATCACAACTGTGCTGATGCCCAGTAGCCCAACACAGGCTGCAAAAAGTTCAGCACATGCTTTCCAGTAAATTTTATATATAACAACATTCCCTAACAACAATGACAAATATGTAAGATGTAATACAAAATCCTAGTGTTCCTGACACAGATCCACAGAGGTGACAAAAGAAGAAAAGAATTCAACTATCCAGACAACCTTCCAATGAAGTTACTTCAACTGCTGCAGCAGGTGGCAAAGGATTCGTGAGGATCCACCACCACAGGTACCAGCCATGCTTTCCTGGACTTCCACAGTCCGGGAGGCACAGCACCTCAGCTCTGCCCATTCCAGGAGTCTTGGCAACAAACTGCTGTGAGGCAGCAATGGGCAGCCAGGCTTCCCCATGATGTACGATACAGTCTGGGTGCTCATGCTGGAGGAGCCTGAGGTTCCCAGGCACTCTTAGCTCTGTTTACTTCTAATGTTCAACATTTGTTTTGTCCCCTTGGTTACTCTGCTAGGAGTTTCCCTATCTCATGTCCTACATTTGAGCCAGACATGAGCAGTTAGTTCAGTGGGTTGAGAAAATGCCTCCCTGGTTCAAGTTCGGGACGTGGCTCCCCACTCCTTCTGCCCTCTCCCAAGCCAGAAGTACATGGTGTGTTCCCTCAAAGATACGTATCTTGGAGGAACACATATCCCTACCTTTCACCTCTGAAAATACAGACCAGAGCAGAGCAGGAGGACTGAATTTATTTCAGACTGACAGGGTGTGTGGGACAGGGATGACAATCATTATGCTGCTTTTAACTAATGCCCAATCTGTGTTTTCTTTTTTTTTCTTGAACACCTTGTACAGCACCCAGATATAACAGATTTTGTCTATAATCCATCTATGAAGTCTCTGTCTTTATATCGTGGGTTGTTTTCCTATTATTTTGATGCTTCCATTTTCCAACCCTGTCACTTTGTAACGAGTGAAGGGAAAAAATGCACATTAACTCTCTCAACAGCAAAAGAGCAAACCAAAAGTATCCAGCACTACAGCTAGAACAAATAACCTACAAATATTCTTCTTGTATCTGTCTCAGTTTTATCTACCTCTGAATTTCTAGTCATTCCCCTTAAGTGAAAATAAATTTTAAGAACTCTGCATTTCAGAGCCACCATCCCCTTAAGTGCAAAGTAGGGCTGAGGGCCCTGCAAAGAAAATCCAGTACAATCCACTGACATTCGTATACAAGCAGCATTTAATCAAACGGCAAGAGCCATCCTAACACAGTCTGTGTGGGGGCGTTTATCGTGGGAGATGTCACACAGAGAGAACAGGCTGATAAAAAGCCACTTACATACAGGCTACAGCCCACTGCAAGGAGTTACTATCTCTGAGCTCTGACACAGGGGAGGAAAGCAAACAGCCTCTGCCAGCATCAGGTACTGACAACAAACATGCCCATCCGTGCAAGTCAGAAAAACAGAGCTGGGGCTGATCAGAGACAGGGGAACGAACATCTCCGAAAGGATTCTTGCCACAGTAAGTATCCAGCAATACACAGTGTATTAAAACAGATAGTATGCAACACTGTAAAGGGCTAGAAGGAAAAGTGACCCACACGATGTGACATTAGTCATGGTTCTCTCTCTACGACCATATGCACTGACCTGATGTCATACGAGTACAAAATCTTCTACAGAATCCAAACAGGGCTATTCTACCCTACCATAGAAATGCAATGAAAAGAAAAATTAGAGCAAGCAGACTGCAAATCCAGTATACAAGGGGAAGAACAGAAGAAAGACAACACAAGTTCCCTACTCTTGCAGCCACCAATTCAGTTCTCACAATACAAAGCCCCAGCAATAAGATTTGCTTAGGGTGCAGTTGGATAAGACTTGACAAGCCCTTCAGCACAAAGAGCACAAATTCCACTAACTCTTGTCCATTCTCCAGTTATCAGCACAGAAAAAACTTTGCAGCACAACAAGCAATTTAAATTCAACTCGGTTTCCACAATGTGTCAGAAAGCCACTACATGCTACTTCCACACTGGGTTTAGCAAGAAACATGGAGCTGTTGCTAAGACAGAATTAGCTTCCAAGTAATCATAAGGCTATATGCTTTACTGTTAACTGGTTAAGGTAAAGGGCCTCGGGTATTTTTCACAATCAGTTGTGGTAAGAGAATACCAACTTAAAGCTTATCTATACTAAGATTTTTCTCATATGAATCAGGTGCCTAAATTTAAATAGATACATATGTACATACTACAGTAGTTTATCATATAGTGGAGATGGTTTTCTAGTAGAATATGGCCCAGGCTCAAGATTTCAAGACATGTTTCCAGATTACCCTTCTTTAGAAGAACAAATTCTACCCACTTCAGAGGAGGTAACTTTCTATGTATAGAAATGCGGCTTTCCTCTCCTGTATAAAGACAAGGCTTCCATTCACCTCCTCTAGTTCTCCCAGTGATTCATCTCTGGCTCTTCACCTTTCCATAATCTTTGTCCCTTCTTCCCTGCCCCCAAATCTAAGCTGCATTTATGTAAGAAAAAACCCAAGTCCGTAAGGTTTGTAAGACGTATCACTGAACTAATCTCTTCCTCCAGCTGAAATGCACTGCTCTCATTTATGGAAATCTGAAAGGGGAAATTTTATGAAGGCTTATTTCCACTTTCATCTCAGTCAGTCCTTGTCAAGGGAAGACACTGATATCATATAGCTCCAATGCTCTGAGGTGATATTACCAGAATTGGAACATCCATGTGCACGTGGACATGTGGTATCAGACTCTCAGCACCACAAATGGGATGAAAACCCATGCTGGATGGAATCCTTGAAGGTCCATGGTCTGATTTTCTACACAAAGAAGGGCCGGCTCAGGGTGTGTAACCCAGCCTGGTCTTGAAAGCCTCAGTGCACAGAAGGAGATTGCACATGGACTAGGGAGGAGACCAACGTTGCTTTATTCTTCTATGGTTCATAAAACTACCTCGCCAAATAGCAGCGCTCCTCCTTCCAAGTGGGAATAACGTACCAATCCTCTCACAGGTTCTTTTAAGTTTCCTTTTTACACAGACTTCAAGCCTCCTGTATCTGGATGAATTTAGACAACCAGGGGATGGTGGGTTCATAGGTGCAAGAATTCAGGGTCAGCAGCAGCCCATCACTTTCACCAACAGTGCTAGCCTGCAGCTACTAAAACGCCACAGTCCAGGTGCATCAGAGCTACCTGGCAAGCTGAAGAAGAGATCAAAGAAACACAACAGCACAAAGAGCATGAACCCAACCTCTTGTGTTGCGTCCCAGTGCTACCTGTTGAACACACCTATGGCAACCTGAAGCAAAAGACATCTTAATGTGGAACTTACAGCCCTGCCAACAGCAGCAGCCCCAGTCTGCAGAGCAAGGTTCCACTGTCTGTGCTCCTGTGCCACACAGACAGGCCAGCCTGGCCAGAAGACAGTGTGATGCTAAGCTAAGTGCATGCAATAGTTTTAATCTACCACAGGAAGGTAGGTCATTTGTCCTGAGGTAAGCCATGCATGAAGATACTGCATGGCAGCAGCCACTGCAAGGAAACTGGTTGTGTGCACATTCTCACTCTGGAGAACGCCAGGTCATTCCAGGTCACTGTCCCCAAGCAGAGGATGCACTTCATTTCTAGCACGTGGCCTTCAGTCCAGTTCAGAAATGTGGCTCTAGGAAATTAATTAGCATTGAAACAAGACTATTTTTAAGACTTCAAACACATGCATGTGCATGCTGACTAATCAACATTCATTAGAATACTAAAAACTTTTCAGAGACAAAATTCAAAAGCACAATCAAACCATTCTAGAGATGATATTACAACCAGCCTGCCCTGCCAGCTAAGGTTTGAACTTGAGAGCACAGTCCTCAACTAAGCTATTCCATTAGTGTCTTGAAAAGCAAAATAGCCCAAACCTCAACAAGCAGCAGTTAGGATTAGGGTGACATAGGCAAGACCCAGCACTATGCATTATTTCTGCCATAATTCACAGCAGTTTAAATAATTCACAACCTGGTCTTGACACTTATCTCTGCAGCAACTAAGCTGTGATTTTTTCAGTAGGGCTTATCTGCAATGCAAATAGAAGAGGGGAAAGAAAGGCCTAGAAGCCCTTGGTTTTGAACACATTCATTCATACTGCAGCCCATGAGAGATGGGGATGAAGAGACACGTTTAGTTGTTCAAGAAAGCTGCATGTACTTCAATCACTGCTGCTTCCTATTATACAGGATTATTGTAAATTCCTGACAATCTGTTACAATCTTGAGGTATTTTTCATGTAGAAGTCGCAAAGGTCGAAAGGCAGAAAATTCCACTAACCCCAAGTAAAATTATCTGAAGACCTTTCTAACTGTAAGCTGGGAAAGAAGCTTAAAATTTAAGCAACCTGTGAAGGCTGCTCAATTGCATCAATGCAGAACTCAAGCCCTCCTACTCCCCGCTTTCTTACTAGATGCAATAAACCAATGCTAACAATGTTACTCCAATTATTTTCCAAGTAAGAACTCTATCTGGTTAGACTTGTAATTACAGCTCAAGTGTATTGCTAAAATTAGGACAGCTTTTTGATCGAGTGGCTGTGAAGCCAGAAGGCAGAAAGCACTCCCCTGAGATGCAACCTCAGTCCCCTGCCCTCAATCAATGCTGCATGGGCTCTGCATCACACTGCATATCTTATGCATAGCAGAAATCAGCAACTTTAATCCACAGGCACTAATTCTTCGGAGTATACCCAGACCTGCTCAACTGGCTGCTCTCAACCTTCACGGCACATCTTTTAACCTTTGCTTTAACCTGTAATACAGTGGTCTCCAAAATTCTTTGATCATATTAAGTAAAAGAAATTTTGATCATGCACACCCAACACATGCATATAGTTATATACATACATTGCTTTACAATCTATTTATTCTATATTTAAGTGTTTATTTTTTCAAAAATACCTGCTAGATACATGGTACTGACAGCCACCTGTCAACAGAGAAAAGGCCTGAAAATTCAGAACACTTGACTTTTTGTAAAAGCAAAAAGGCATAATTCACCTTTAAGTCTGACAACTATTTTAATCATTTGGCCAGGAAACAACCACTGAGCTTTGGTGTGCCCAGATTTTCATGGTCACTGCCCAACTCAGTGCAAACTAAATTCTATTTTAAAGCCTTGTGTTAATAAAGTTAACCCCACCGATGCCATCCTACAGCACTTAGTGCATTTCTGGGCCCCACTGTGCTGCTAAGCAGTTCTTTATGTATCTCATTATTAAACCAGAATCTGGCAAGGTGTTTCCCCAGTGGCACTTTTTTTTTTATATTGTGCTTTTACATAAGAAAGCTCAAAAGAGGCTTCTAAAAATTTAAGTACTGAATTGAGTGTCATTAGACTTCATTGATTAGATCCAGTTAGACTGTCACTGCTTTTACCTGACTGAAGAGCTCATGCTAATAGTGTAAGCTCTGACATTCTTATTGTTCACTTGTGCTCCTAGTTCTAGTATTACCTGGAATCCACAGGTTTTTGAGGGAATCTTTAAGCTACTCGTCTATTTCATAAGGGTTAGTTTAATAAGGACTAGACAACATAATACATAAATACACTTTACTAGGCACAAGTGAGCTGTAACATATGGAAGTAAATGAACTAGCGAGGATGGCCTTCTGCAATGTGAAATACCCTCTCTTTGCAAGATGCTTTTGTAGGCTCTACATGACATGGGACTCTCTGACATACAGACTAAGTGAGGGCACCACTTTCAATAAAATACAATACTAAAGATTTCTTTCAATGTAGCACTTTTTTTTTGCTGGTGGATTTCTTAAGAAAAAAATAAATAGAAGTTATAATACTTTTCTTCTGCACCACAGCAGATCATCTTGCTCACCCCCTGGGGCACATGCACCACTCTGGGGACCACTGCTACAACATACTGATTATCCTGGTATAAGAGGCCATCTCCATTCTGTGACATCAAGATACATCTACTGGAGCAATGCTCGGAGGCACAGCAGACAGGGGTGATCAGCAACCTCTTACAGCCCCACATCTAAAGACTTTGTCCAACACCGTCCACATCCATAAACTGTCATGGCATACCGCAGAAATTACATTTTTTTCCTTGGCCTAAATACAACAGGAAGAGGCAGAAGAGAAAAAATGCAAAGTGGAAGGGGCACAAAGGAGAGAGACGGTACTGATGACCAACTACTGGAATTTGTTCAGCTTGAGTTCATCTGCACCACAGTTAAGCAGCATCACCAGCAAGAAAGTTCTCTTCTAGCTGCAGAGTCACTGAATCAGACAAGCCCTAGAATCCTGTGTTCAATTTTTTGGCCCCTCACCACAAGAAAGGCCTTGAGGTGGTGGAGCATGTCCAGGGAAGGGCAACAGAGTTGGTGAAGGGTCTGGAGCACAAGTGCTATGAGGAGCAGCTAAGGGAGCTGGAGGTGCTTAGCTTGGAGAAAAGGAGGCTCTCTACAATTACCTGAAAGGAGGGTATAGCAAGGTGGGGCTCAGTCTCTTCTACAACGTACCAAGTAACAGGTAGAAACAAGAGAAAATGGCCTCAAGTTGCGCCAGGGCAGGTCTGGACTGGCTACCAGGAAAAATTTATTCACTGAAAGAGCAGTCAGGCATTGGAACAGGCTGCCCAGGAGTCACCATCTCTGGAGGTATTTCGAAGATGTGTTCGTGTAGTGGTTAGGGACATAGTTTAGTAATGGATTTGGCAATGCGAGTTAATGGTTGCACTTCATGATCTTACAGGTCTTTTCCAATTTAAATGATTCTACGATTCTATGTGTATTTGGGGAGCAGAAGGGAGAGAAAGGAAAGATAATTCACATTTTACTATGTTGATTCTTATCAAGCACTCAAGACAATCCTACTTAAAGTTACTAGAATGGACAGAGCTTGCGAGGACTAACAGGCTTGTTGCCCTGTCACTTAAAAAATAGTCAGACATTTGAAGCTTACTCCAGGGCAAACCAGCACATAGAAATCCTCCCATAGCCACTGGACACATCCCATGCTACACAACGCAGCCCCAGCATGACACCGTCATCACAGCCATCTAAAAGCTACATCCGTATTTGTTGTCTTCTAGTGAATATAAGTGTAGCGTGTTGTCTCACGTAACCTTACAAAAATTGGTCCATTTCCTCAGAAAGGCAGGGGCAAATAATCTTCCATCTCCTGATGCTGCTAACCCCACAGCTTCAGAGAACTAAGTCATAGTGCAGAAGGGGGAGAAGGTTTTATGCACGTGTGCAACCACCACCTACAACTATGTGTAGGGAAGGGAGCAGAGTAACTAAACTTTACCATCGCAGAGACCAAGTCACATTTACAAAAGGAACCAGAAGTTATTCCCTTTTCCCACTTCTCAAATTTCAGTAATCTGCATTTAGTGGCCTGCATCTAACTCTCCTCAAAAGTCTAAAGTAACACCCATGCTGCATTTGTGCACAGCTGACTGTGCTAAACAACCTACTTCTAAAAACGTAAGCCATCTGATCCAACAGCAGAGAAAAGCTCATGGGGCACAACAGAAAAGCCTACGTGCATCCAGAACACCAAGGCTGGGCTTGGCAACTCGTTCACATCCAAGCAGGAAAGCAGTGGCACCAAGGCACACAATTCACCAACACGCAACAGGTTCAAAGTCATCACTGTCACAATGCAAGGGCAACTCCAGACTTTCAAACTGCTTTTCTGAAATAAAACCTACTAATACTAGGTCCTTTTATCAAGACATCAACATCTGCAGAGTGGGGATTTTGCCTATCAGACAGCTACTCTGATGCCAACATGAATTAACAGCATGCTTCCTGTCTTGCTGTCAGAATTGTGAAAACTAGCACTTTGAAGTGCACACCAGGTATAGAACAAAGTCTCTCTCTCTCTGATGTGGATTAACATTTAAAGGATGTATCTTTTGGCAAGCAAAAGTGAAAACAAGTTCTGCCAACAAAACGTCTTATTTTAATTTTAATGTCCTATTGTATCATATATCCTTTTGGCTGGGACTCAATTTTTCTAATGGCCAGGCAAGAAAACTAACTTTGCTATTCAGGTTCTGTTTGAAGGAACCCATCTCCCACAGATCTCAGTTCTCAGAGAGGCAAATCTCAACCTGTTGTAGTCATCAGAAGATTCCAACAAAGGAATTTGTGCCCTGCCCGACCCTTAAAAAAACCAAGCAAACAAAACAACACAAAAAGGAAAATAAAAAAACAAAACAAAACAAAAATAGCACATCAAAAAACCAAACAAAAAACCCCAAACAAACCAAAACAAAAAACCCAACACAAATTCTTCTCTTCTACTGTGTCCCACTAAGTTCTACTTAGTCACAGCAGCAGCTGAAATCACTGATGGAAGTAAGCTCACCCAAGAGCTGCCAGTAGAGCAAACAGCAGTGAAGTAACAGAGACAACCGCGAGCAAATATATCATCTCAAAAGCAGCATATAGGTTAACAGTTGCATGCTGGCAAGTTTTAATCATCCTCATGAAGCCCATTATCACTGAAAAGCTATATATGAGTATGAAAAAAAGTGAAATCAAAGTTTTAGATAACTTTTCCCTTAACTATCACCCAAACCTACGCTTTTCTCATGTCAACTTTGTGCCCAGTAAAATTCTGGTTCTTCATGATCAGCAAGCTTTCCTAAAGACACTGAAGAACAGTGGTGTTGTCTTTAGGAAGGTTCTAGCTGGCCTTCTCAACACTACAATGAACTCAAGTGCCTCAGCCAGCATCATCACTTCCAAGGTGGGCAGGTTCCAGACAGTAGTGAATTGCGACCCCTGGGAAGTCAGAACATACTATGGTAACATCCCTTCCAGTTTAAACAGGATTATTAAAGTATAGAAGATTTAGAATTACAAGTAAAGGCCTATGGTACACATGCTATAATGTCAACAGTGCCTAAACAACATGAAACTAATGAGAAACTAACACTGAAACTAATGGAGAGAGATGGGAGGGAATTCAGGCTCTCAGGATTTTTTCCCTTGCACCTATCAACCTGCTGCCCATTTCTGCTAAACGGGTACATCATAGCACACTGCCCTCAGGTCAGACAGTAACAGCAATGCAGGCAGCATGAAAACTCAGCTTTGGGGAGGGTGGGGTCAGCTGTGCTGGAAGGAGGGCAGGAAGATCTGAGTTCCCTCTTTTTTTACCACTAGCAGATTTGAGTACTTTCCTTGTAGTCATATGGCTCCTAAACAACAATACAGAAATGGAGCATCTTTATCTTGACATGGGCAATTACAACACACTTTTACTTTTCTCCATTAGTGCCTAGAGAGAATATAAAGCAAATTACTTACTTGAACACGGAGAAAATGTCATCAACCTTCCATTAATCCATTTTCTACGCTCGTCTCAGTGGACAAGACAGAATATGTTCTTACATAGTAAGTTACACACACAATCTCTTTTTAGGTATTACAGAAAAGTTTTTCTTAAGGAACTTCAAAAACTCTTCAAAATTATCCTGTAGTAAAGATCTCAAGCACAAGAGTATGTGTAACCACTGGGAGGGTTTTTTGGCATACAAAAAGTGGAATAGTATTACAAACACTGCCTGCAGAAAGGAGAAGACATCCTGAAAAATGCTATGCCCTCTGAAACAAGGAACAGGCTCAGAAAGTGCAGGTACAGCCCATTAAGAGGTTTATAAAACATGACCTGAATTAAAAACGCTTCTGGCAAAAAGAAGTTAGAAGTGTAAACTCACGTTCAAAAGAATATTATTAAATAAATTATGACCCTGCAAAACTATATGATGCTTCTAAACTCAATTGATCTGCACTTGAAATTGTTCAAACTACTGGTACTCAAAATCATTCCACACAGTCTGTATTCCAGAACACTCCAGAGTTTTGATACTACGATCTCACTAGCCAAAAACAGTGGACAAAAACCTCATTCCAGAGAAGCTAATGGGAAACTCTAATTAAAAGTAAGGCTGCTTAAGTTAAGCTGATAACACACAGTAACCCATTAATGTGATTTGAGTGGAATATATCCTTGCACCATGGGATTGGCAGCATTTAGTAAAGAATGGAACTAGAAAAGTTAGTAGCTTAGGATCTGAAATAAGAGTTTGATGAAGCACCGGAATAGTCTTTAAAATAGAGGTGTTCTCTTGCAAAGAGGACAAAAACTAATAAAATAATTTTTAAACCCCCACAAACCTTACCTTTCTCCCTTTCAATTCTCTCCACTATTTAGTTCAATGAACCAACACTGAACTAAAAAAAAAACCAAACAGGAAAGCTTATTTTTCCCATTTTAATCTGTGAATTAAAAAACACGTACACATGACAAGAAATGTATCAGTTTATGAGAAACACTGAGTTAAAGAAATTCATTTATTCAACTGAAAATTCTTAATAAAATTCTTTAGAGAAGAGAAAAAAGTAGATTTTTCAGAACATAGCTTTGCAATAAAGCCATCTTTACATTTTATTCTAATTTTCAAACAAAAGCAGCTGAATACAAATCTCACCTAGGAAATTAATCATCATGTAGAAAACTATATTAGAAAAATGAATGACACACTAGCAAATGTCAAAATTAAAGACTCCAATTAAGCATATGAACAAGTGCCTGATACATCCTATGATTAGCTAGAACGAACAACTTCAATAACCAAAGTCATATTTACTGAATGCAAACCTACTGTTTTTAACAGTAGTGCAAGCCAACAAAATAAGAAACTAATTAAGGAGCACAATCACAAAGAAGTTTAAAACAACTTATTCCAATTTTGAGGCTTCACTTGGTCAATTTAAAACCATGATTAAAACCAAGTAAATAGTTTTAAAACCAGCTGAGTAAAAGGTCAGGTTTTCTGTTTTTCTCTGTATGATAGCACCATTTTCCTTTCAGAACACCACAAGAACCTCCAAACAACCACTTCCAGTATTAAAAACCCAAGACAATTATTTCACATGGGGAGAAAGCAGAACAATGTAATTCCAAGCATACGGACCTCATTACCACTGAATTTCTGAAAGATACAACCACAAGAGAAACAGGAACACACCTACACTCAGCAATTTGTCCTAAGACCAAACAAACACAAAATAATCCACAACAAACTGGGCTGAACCCAGGACACCGGAAGCAGGTTCCAGGCTGCTTATCACTATCAAACTCAGGAAAAAACCCTACGTGGTAGTTTCAATTTTTGCTTTCAGAAATACCACTCACAGCTCTTAGGACAGCTCTAAAGATCAGTGGCTCAATCCAGCAGTGTTTGTCTCAAGATCTCATCTTTGGTTTTTCAAAAGTGTCATACCACAGATCTTAAACATCTTTAAATGACTAAAATGGGTTCAAGAACAAAATATAGGTAGTTCTGAACCACTGCACTAACACAGTCTCATTTCCTTGTAGATAAGACTTGTGGTTGGATATGTTACAATAAAATGCAGACTATGATCAAAGCTTCTTACAGACATGTTACATTATCACCTTGTTCTCTTCCACATATTTTCAAAGATCTGAAAAGACCAAGCTCACACTGCAGCCTTTCGATAAAATGGATGTCTTTTCTAAAGTGAAAAAAAAACAAAAGCCAGACAAAAGAACAAAACCATTTAGAAACAAATTTACAAGGGATAAATCTCAACTTAGTCCACAGTCTTCTCTCACAGTCACCAAAGAGGCTGTATTGTACACCACCACCCACTTCAACTGTGTCAGACACCTTTTAAAGAGGTGATGAATCACCCCAGAACAGCCAACTTCTGACTCTACAGAGAGTTCAGACTGAAGCTGCACAACTTAAACCCACCCTGAGTTGCCAAACAGCCAATAACAACACAAAAATTACTAAATTACAAAAATTACAGGATGGACTGGAAGAAAAGGAAAAAAACAGGCAGTGGGACTTCTAAAGCTTTAACTCCCTAGAAATCCATTTAGAAACTAGATACCATGTGCAATCCTATGTCACTGCTGCACAAATTTCGATAGGTAGCTATCTCCAGGCTACCCCACTCCAGGCAGAGGAAGTCCAGTACCTGGCCTGACAGACACAGGGAGCCTCTCAGCACAGGGCTGACTCACCTCACAGCAGCTCTGACACATCCCTAACCACAAGCTAAAGCCCCTCTCAGTCGTTGCAAAGACAGGACCCACACGTCACACGAGCCCTGCCTGAGTCTCCATCACTTGGGCTGGCAACAGCCTGCCTCAGTTAAAGCAGCTCTCATCGTGCTCTCAGCAGCACAGCAAACATTGCCACATCAGAGAAGCCTCTTTCTCAGAGCTGAGGTATGCTGAAGCCCTGGCTAGAGCTACACAGTGCTTTGTAAAGGTTAGGTAGTGACCTAACCTACTACCAGGAAGATTTTCTCCTTGTGAAGAGAGAGATCTCTGCAGTTTCTGCAGCAAGCAGAACAGAGGGAAATCAATGGGCTCTGACAGCTATACACTTTGTTCTGAAGTCTTCTTTGCTTGCTTGTTTCAAATGGACAACACCAAGTAACAAAGCCACAGTGTGTTCCAATTGAATTAGAAGCAAAGTTTACTTACTCAATACTGGTTTATGCAACACAGAGCTGCTTGCATCAGAGATTACCAGCAGTAATGTGAACTGAGCAGAGGCAAAATTTTAAGGAGGGATTGACTTCATGGAGGATGGGGAGGAAGGAGACAAGTACAAACCAACCACCTATTAACAAACCATACAGGTTAAAATTAGTCATAATGAAAAATCAAACTGTTGTCAGAGCTCCACTCACAGCGCCCACAAAACTTGTCTCCTCACAATGCAGAGATTTAGAAACAGAGCAGGAAGCAGCAGTCAGATGAGAAACTGGAGAATCTTGTTCTCTCTGCCATTTCTCCTGTGACTTGTCAATTGCACAAGTCCTCAGACTGATAAAGAACTTCAATGTTTACTTCTTGATACACACTTTGTGTCCTTACTGAAAAGGCAAGCAAGAAATTTCTCCCTGTTCAACTTCTGCAATCCAGACACAAGGGGGCAAATCCATACTGCCTCTTACCATAATATGAACCTACTACATGCTATGGACCTCCAGAGAAAGACTCCAGAGATTTAGCTCAACAGCCAACCTTCAGCATTGCAGAGGTTAAAAGGTGCTCTAAGGAAGGAAACCTGTTTTTGCTGATTTTCTACAACTGACTTCATCTGTGCAACTCCTTCCAGTGTATCTCACATCTTTCTTGTTACATTTTTGTTCATTTCCAACATTAAAAGTATAGGTGTCAACATTAAAAATATAAGCCTTTGATTTGACTTTTCTTTCTTCCATGACCTTTCCAGCCTAAACCTATGTTGCCATTCTGCATACAGGCATAACTCAGCAGTATTAACTACACAAAACTAAGGTAGTTTCAAGTTCACACTATGAGGTGATACAAAGTTCTGCTGCTTTAACTAATGCCGGGTGAACAGGGATGTTCTATTAAACCAACTGCTTTCTGCCATTTCTGAAAATGTGAACAAGATATTAATTAGGGAACCTAACTTCTGCCTTGAAGTAGACAAGACTGTGGCTTTTCTGGATATGTGCCTAAATGACCCCTGCAAAAATTTTACTACCAGCAACACTCAAGAGCATCTTTAAAGAACGTTTCATATTGCATAAATGGCCAATAGTTCAACCAAAGGCAGTAATATGGTATGGATCAACGTAATTTCTAGAGAAATACCAAATTAAAAAGGATAAGAAAAATCTAGAGCATAAAGTATCAATGAATTTTAAATAATTCAATTCCATATTGTTACTTGGCCTGCAGAAGCAGCCTGGACACACATTTTAAAATGAAAATTTACATCTACACTGTTACTGCCATAGCCACCTGCACAAAGTGCTAACATAGGAGTGGCAGGTTGAGGGAACATGGCTTGAGGGAACAGTGATCCTAGTGAGTGCCCTCTTCAAACTCACCTGGACAAGCTTTACTCTGCTGGACCTTTTTCTGCCAGAAACTTTGGGAGAATACTGAGTGAGTTAATATACCCTTGATATCTTAGCTAATATGAAAATAATCATCATGGAGGATAAAGACTGTGGAACCGTAACAGCACAGAGGTTGCTCTGCAACAGCAGAGGCTCCTATTGCTGACAGGGGCAACACAGTATTTACATTCCATGTTAAACCACACGGGGAAAGAAACCAAAAAAACTGCCTGATGCTCTGAGGCAAACACCTCCAACATCTTCATGTGTAAGTCCGGTAGTCAACACGATACAAGGGGTCTTATACCAACAGTGCTATTCCATCAGTTTCTACACACACGTTATTACACTCACACCTCACCAAGGGTCATATCCAGTTCCCAATGAGGACAGTGCAGCTCCTTCAGACTCTAGAGTGCACCAAGAGTTGCTTTCAAATACTCTGCTGAGAATGCATTGGCAGCTACTTGCTCCTCTGTGCCATGCAAGTGTCAGTGTGAGGTACAAGTAAATTAGTCCTGCTCCACAAAAGCTCATTAATGAAGCAGTACCACAGGAAACAAAAATCAAAGCAAGCAAAGCAGCACAAACAGGGTTTCAAAAAAAGCAGAATTACTCAAATTATTATCAGTAATACTAGCAGCCCAGTCAAACAGTATTTTGGGTTGATTTGGTTTCACTCTTTTTACATACCAGTTGAAGGTATCTGATCATCAGAGTTCTCATTCACCTAATTAGCTGGTGGACATGCTGAAAAGAGTAGAAAGCAGTAGATAGGTAGCAGTACTTGAGCAACATTTATAAAGGAACCGAAAGCAAATGAAGGAGAAGATTACTGATCTTTTTCTCCCCCCCAGTCAAAAACTGACAAGGGTCTTCCTTTCCCCCACTCAAAAAGGAAATGCAATTTCACTACCCACAGAGGTAGTTTTAATTAGAATCTCTCAAACAGTGCAATGCCTGTGGAGTTACAACGGGGAGGAGAGATTCCTGTTTGTACATAAGGTCTGATACTGTGTGACATGCATTGCAAAAATATACTACCTGCTTTGAAAGCACACATTCTGTTAGTCCAAAGTTTAAAACTTGGAGACATCATCCTTGTTCAATTCACAGAAATGTACAAGTAGATGAACTCTTTCTAAGAGAAAGCATAAGCCCCAATTCAGCTGAGGGCTTGATTTAGATTTTCCCAAAATGGACACACAAGCTCAAGCATGTAGCTGACTTACAGCCAAGAGTTACCACAAGATTTCCAATTTCAAGCTTTTCTGTACAAGCCAGCCAAGTTTAAAAACCATGGACTAAGACTCCATAATGCCTTTAAGTTTAAAACTACACAGACCATACCCAGGAGGATTTTCTACAGCACACATCTTTGCCCTAATCCTGCTCCAACCAAATCACTTGGAGAATCAGCTTCAAACTAAAACCAGCATATTTCAAACACACATACATGGTCCTTTACCTTTAATAACAAAGGCTTCAGTTATCAAACGCAGCATGTACAGAGGTTCATCTTTGGTTGAGAGGTCATCAAGTCCTGCTTTTGCATACATGCTGATGGCATCTCTGTAGCATCCCTCCACATAATGAAGCTTTCCTAGGATCAGCATAGCTTCTGTCATATACTTCGGCTGAAATGGAGCAGGGAGAGAAAAAGTGTTTACAGGGTGAAATACTAGACAGGAAGAATGAAGTACTCCACAGCAAATTAGGCAGGTTCAGAATGCTTTCCTGTCACAACTGCAAGGGCTAAGCTCATGAGAGCAGTAGGCAACGAAGGTCAGGCAACCACTTTGGAGCTCAGTTTTGAAATATACAGTTTCTAAGCCAACTCTTTGGTCTCAGCTGACCTGCTCTATCGATTCTCCAGCCACAGAGAGCACATAAAAGGTTGGCAGGTAATTGTCAGAATTACCTACACACACACACTAAGAAAAACCCCTGTTTTTAAACTAGACAGTAAGCATCACTTTTTAGACAAGTGCTTCCCTCTCCCCTGTATATTTAATTAGAGAGAGAAAGCTCCCCAATTTTCTTCAGTTGTCAAAGAATTTTCATGCAACAGTGAAAAAACAGAAGGCACACCTGCTATTTCTAAGATTTGTTTCGTTTAAGGATTGAAAACATGTGTAACAGAAACCTCTGTAAAACACATCTGTTCAGACCCTTTGGACAGCATGAAAAGGTTCCTAAGCCTTCATACCCATTTTTTTAATACATACAATCAACACTGCACAAGTAGCTAAGTCACCACTAGCAAAGAAACAGTAATGGCAATTCATGCAGCCAAACAAAACACAAGGAACTGGAAGAATTCAGTAGTTCTGACTGTTAATGGGGCTAAACTATAAAGGAAGAGGGTTGGACAGACTCCTCTTCCTTACTCCCCCTATTTTATCTTCTAAATAGGCTGACCTTGCTCATTGGAAACTAACATGGTAAAAGTATAATACACATTTCCAACCTAACTAAACTAGCCTGGCAATTTCAGGACCAGAAGTAATACAAGTCTAGAACAGATTGTTGTATTTCATTTATATCTAAACCCAGTTATGCAACTGTGTGTCAAAGGACACCAACGCAGCAGCAGCAGCCATCAAAGCAGAGTATTAAAACACTCCTGAAGCTCTGCAACTGAGTTGACAAGCAGCTACTAGCCACACACCTAGACCACAAAACAAAATAAAAGTATTACTTCTCTGACAGATACTGAAAGCAGTGCACGGCTGTAGTCCTGGACTCACAACACAACCCTAAGGTCCTGACAGTGGCCTGTGGCACATTTTTCTCCAGTCAGGAGCTGACCAGTTGTGCACAATTCCCTCAGATCAGGAGCAGCAGGCGGTCACTCAGCTGTGCAGGCCTGACAGCACCCTTATGCGGCCACGCCTCACCACCCAAGAGAAATTCTAAATATTTATCCTGCTTCTTTCCAATTAAAGAAAAAATAAACAGGATATGTCTCTGTAGCACATAATTTCTTTGCATATGAAAAAGCAAGTCTCACAACGAAAGATTCTGCCAAGGGGAATTACCAGTCCCTTAGTATCATCTACAATACAGCACTGTACATCCATGGACATCAACAGGCAACACCCACACCCTGTATCAGACTAATAATCATATGAAAGAAGCACCCTGTTGGCAGGAATTACAATGATAGAACCCACTTACTCTTAGTTTCCCTCTGCTTAAGATATTGGTCAGATACTGTTTAGCTTCACTCAGTTTGGGCTCACTCTTCTCTGACAGTGGAATGGAGTCCTTCAGTTTGGCAAAGTTTTCCTTCAAACATTCTTCCAGCAGAGCCTCTGCAAGCAGCATACTCCCATGGTCCTCTGAAAGCACACACCAACCAACAAGAATCACTGCTTACTGCCATTCTGATGACACGCAGAATTCCAAAAACAAAACAACGCACCTCTGAAAAACACAACAAACTCAAATGAAGGGATAAGGAAGAACTAATAGACAAAAAAAAAAAGTTCCACTAACTTCTATCTAGTGGAAACAGTATGTTTTATATGGAGAAATGAAATAACACTTTCTTGTAACTTGATGATTTTCCCTTAATCCTTTAATTTTGGCATCACCGTTCCTTCTTACATTGCCACTAATATAACAGTTAAGAATTTTCATCACAAAACTCACTTTCAAAAGTATAAGACCAAGCTTTGCAAACATTTCAGTGGATGCTTTTTATTTACAAAGGTACAAGCATGAAATGAATGCTTTAGACTATAGAGAAGTGATAGCAGTAACTACATCAAAAACTTTAACAATTTTCCTGAAGTATACAGAAGAAAAATTAAAAAGACAAATTAGACACATTCTACACATCCATTACTAAAGACACACAAGGACTGATCCTCTGCCGTAACTAACATGCCACATAAAACTCTTTCTACGTTAAAATCCTTCCCTGTTCACAGTTCCACAGAAGACAAGCTCAAACAGAGGTAGCAGCACTGGATACAGCATGAAGCATCATGCAGTGTGGCAATCGTGCTGAAAAAAAAAGTTCCATCTGCCAGAGCACTTGGAGTTCTTACACGATGGCCCAGTTCCGCAGTTCCTTCATTCGTAACAACAGTACCTCCATCAGCAGACTAGTGAGTCAAGCAGGGTAAGGAAATCTTTGAACATCAAAGAGCCAAGCCCTACACGTCATACATATTCCATGTTTCAAAGTCCGAAATTCGAGAGTAAGTGGAACACAATAGTGTACCTATTTCTGTATTTTCAGTCCAGGGGACACCTTATGACCACTTTTTACCTATACACTACATACAGCATTAATCATCAACTGTGTGGTGGTTTAGACTTTTTGCTGTTGTGGCCTAAGTGTTCAGCTGCATATCAAATTATAACCATAGCTCTTCCTGCTCGTTTGCAGGTCTGCAACCTGCATAAACAAAGTACAGGTACATAAAATGGGAAGAGTAAGTGTTCAACTATACTCCCCCCCAAACCCGCACACAGTCATTTCTACACACTGAAGAGCTTTCAGGTAGTCATTAATCTCTTAAAGAAACTTAAGGAATTAGGTAAGACCATACACAATCAAGAAATAAATATACACAACCTCACAAAGCAAATACTACTGTTAAAAAAATCCCATCCAGACACACAATCATTTCTAGAAGCACAAAATCTGCTGAAAGAAGCTCTGTAGCAATAACAAAGCATTACTCTGTCATAACTAGCAAGTTATGATGACAGCAAATTAACAAATCATGTTTTTACAGCAATCATACTGTTGTTATACCTCTTAATTACAAGGGAAGAAACTACTGTGAACTCTTCAACTACTAATGCCCCCAAAGTGCATGGTGATCTCCGCACCTGGGAAAATGCAGCTGAAACCTGACTGAAGTTCAAAGGTTGGCCGTGTGGTTCTCAGCACAGGGTTCGATCTGCATCATGTACACCCTTGGAAAGCCTCAAAAATAAACATGTATTAAACTATCAACATCTCCCCCATCATGGTTCCCACTGTGAAGTTTAAGGCACCTCAGAAAGCTTCAACTCTAGGGCCACATTCTGGACACACTCCTCTAAAGAAGCGGGTTTATTCCTAGAAGTAGCTCTTATGACTTCAGTGGCAGAGCCCTTTGCACCACTACCGTGGGCAGGATCAGGTCCTGTTCACAACTTACTTGCTGACCTCACACTGAGTAAGGCTGCCTCACTTTTTACAAGACATTTCATTTAAAAAAAAAAAAAAGCAAAGCAGTGTGTTGTAACAGGGAAAAAAAATACTAATACAATTGCTATTTATGAAACCTGTTTTACATGTGAAAGCCTTTAAGTAAAGCAGTGCCCCTCAGAAATGGAGACGGGTAACACAAGGACACCCACCCAAGAACAGCGCTGGGCAGGGGGCAAGAGCGAACTAGCATGACACGTACAGGGAAGCTGAGGAGACACCTTTCCAAAGGGGGTGGAACGGCTGGCTGCTGCCAGGGCGGGCTCGGAGCGGGGCAGCCGCCACCTGCGCCCCGGTGCTGACCGCGGCGGGGGCGGCATCCCGAGCGCTCGGCAGCGCTGACACGAAGAGGAAGCGCAGCGTGATCTTGCTGAGCGCCGCTTCCTGAGCTCCCGCCGCCTCTCCCAGGCATCCCTCCTTCCCTCCCGCTGCGGGGCCGGGGCGCAGGCACGGGACGGCAAGACGACGCCCCGCAAGCCGGCGCTGCCCAGCCCGCTCCCCCAAGCCCGGGAGCCGGGGCAGCCACAGCTCTCCCGCCCACGCCAGCCCCCCGACGCGGGGCTACCGAGCCTGGGCGGCGGCAGGGAGCGAACAGCCGTCCCTACCGCCANCCGCCGCCGCTTACCGGCGTCCTGCGCGCCCCTCGCCGCCTTCGCCTTCCGCGGGGGCCGCGACGGCAGCAGCTGCTGTGCGAGGTGGCGGAGCCGCCCCCATTGCCCCTCCGCCCGGCACCGCTCGATCTCCACCTCCAGCTTCACGTGCGAGTGCGAGCCCTTGGCCGCCATCTTAGCGCCGGGACGGACCCGCCCCGCCCCGGCCCGCGGGGAGTCCCCGGCGGCAGCGCCCGGGAGGCGCCGGCGGGGCCGCGGTTCCGCCAGGTGCTGAGAGGCTGGGGCAGCCGGGACGCCCTGCCCGAGTGCTGCGACGTGGGACGGCGAATCAGCCATGGCCGCCACTCCCTGACGCCTCGCGCCTGACGCCCGGGCACGGAGCCGCGTCCCGAACCGGCGGCCGCTGCCTCGGTACCGCGGGTGTGGTACCCCGCTCGCTGCCTGGGCGAGACGGGCCGGCGGTGCTGTTCGCCCACCGCCGCCTTCAGAAGTCACCTGAACCCCAGGGCTCTCTGCCGGTTGATCCCCACGACCACCGCCCCCTCCAGCAGCAACTTCGGCATGAAACACCTGGGCGGTGTGTGAGGAACGGGCCAAAAGCCCCCCCGGCTCCTGGGGACCGAGGTTTGCTCGGGGGTTATGATCTGCGAGAGGCCAGAGCGGTGCTTGTGTAGGTGTCGAGTATGGAAACAGCGAGACCTGTGGTGTGTAGTGTGAGGGGAAGCACAGAACACACAGTTCATAAACTGCAGTGGGCACTGGGGAGAGGGCACAGCAGTTCCCACTCGAGCAGCAGGGCAGGAAACACGGCAGCCCGTTGTGGATGGGGCTAGAGGGAAGCATCTGGAGCAGGGGTGGCCAGGGACTGCCCTAGGAGCAGAACACACGCTGGCCCTCACTGCCACCAGCTCCGCCATTGCCTTCCTTCTCGGTTCTGCCCATGGCATTGGAGGGCATCCCTCCAATGCATCCTCTGGAAGGGAGTTCTTTGGATCAAAGGCCGGGGTTGTCGAGACCCCACAGCACCCAGAATGGGTTAGGTTGCAAGGGACCACAGTGGGTCATCTGATCCAAGCTCCCCTGCTCAAGCGAGGTCATCCTAGAGCGCATGGCACAGGCTTGCATCCAGGCAGTTCTTCAATATCTTCATTGATGGAGACTCCACAACCTCTCTGGACAATCTGTTCCTATGCTCAGTCACCTGCACAGTAAAGAAGTTCTTCCTCTTGTTCAGGTGGAACTTTCTGTACATCAGTTTCTGCCTATTTCCTCTTGTCCTTTTGCTCAGCACCACTGAGTAGAGCCTGGCTCCATCCTCTTGGCACCCCCCCTTCTATACACTCTTTAAGTGTGTATATATATATATATATATATATGCACACACTTGTATACATTGATAAGGTGCCCTCTGAGTTTTCTCGAGACTGAACAGGCCGAGCTCCTCCAGCTTTTCCTGGTAAGAGAGATATTCCAGTCCCTTAACCATGTTTGTTACTCTCCACTGGACCTGCTCCAGGGGCTCCAGGTCTCTCTTGTCCTGGGGAGCCCAGAACTGGACACAGCACTGCAGATGTGGCCTCA
>VZTI01001559.1:1445213-1539748 GCA_013397865.1 Struthidea cinerea | reverse complement strand
CTGGGGGCCAGCGCCGGCCCGGTGGAACCGGGGGTCGCTCCAGCTGGGGCCGGGAGCAGATCAGGAGCGGAAGCCACCAGCCCGCGCCTTGGCTGCCGTCGGCAGCGCGCTCGGCCCCTGTGAAGCTCTGTACGCTGTCACCTGCCCGCAAAGTGCGCACATGTGTGGCTGCATGACGTCTTCCAAGGCGTGTGCCCCGTAGGGAATTCAGCCTTAGTAGAGCTACTAATCAGATGGAGCCGCTTCGATACCGTAAGCGACCTTTGCTCCCATAGCTGTGGGGCAGGTCTGCCTGAGGCAGGCATGGTTGCTTGGTTGTCTAGAAGGTATATGAAAACCCAAGCATGGCTAAGGTGTGCACATCTCCTATGAGAAAGAAAAAGACATGGTCTGAAAATTACTGCATAATCCCGTAAGGTAGGGACCCTCATAAAAACTCTTAGTTGGAGCTCTGCGGTTCTCTGCTTGCAAAGTGTTTTCAATGCAGCAAGTTCTTCTATTCTGAAACTTAAGGGCTTGTTTCTAAGCACTCTCTAAATCTGCTGAAAGTAAATTGCATTTTTCATCTGTTGTTTTTTGGGGGGTTGTTTTCCTTTTTTGTAGGAGATCACAATGGCCCAAAGGATGTTTAGAACACATTTGCTCTTCTGCTTTCTGGCTGCATTCTTCGTCTCTGCCCTAGCTGAGGAACACGTAGGAGAGAGTCAACATCCAAATATTCGCCTTGATAAGAATTTGGTACAAGATAAAGAGTATGTGTTCCATGTTCTAAAAGCATAAACTTTACTTCTTAATGATTTCTTATCTCTAAAGTGTTATGCGAGTTGGACTTAAACCTAGGGCACCCTGTTTTCTCAGAATGTTGTATGACTAGCTAAAGCCAGATACGAGACATGCTTGCTTGATAAATTTGTAGAGATATGAGACCTGGAAAGGTCTCTCTGGAGCCTTTAGCCCTACTTATGCTAGAAAAAATTTCTTACAGAAATCTTGCTTACCCATATCAGCATACTTTAGACAAAATCATATTCCTAACAGGTAGAGTTCATTTCCTCATTTGCTTCTTCATAAATGCAGAACAGTTCTAGCAGAAAATAAAACTCCCTGGAACACTTCATGGTTGACTGGGAAAGATCTTCCTCTAGTTCCTGTGCTTTGGAAGACAGCCAAAAAGAGATTTTGGGCTCTGCTTCAGTTGCTTTGATAGCCTGCTAAGTAGGCCAGAAGAAATAGAAATAGCTATCTAAGGTATTAGAGGCCTCTGCAGCACCTGTAACAAGCAACCTTTGTGTCCCCTTTATCTTAGTATCAAACTGTAGCTTTTAGTTGTCCAGGTTACTTTTAGACATACAATATTTGATCAAAGACTAAATTTGCTGTAAACAGAACATTAAATATTAACTGGTGGGGATGTTGTGGGTTTTGTTTTTCATAGACACATCATGGAACACTTGGAAGGTGTTATCGAGAAACCAGAATCTGAGATGTCTCCACAAGAGTTGCAGCTCCATTACTTCAAAATGCATGATTATGATGGCAATAATTTGCTAGATGGGTTAGAGCTTGCTACTGCTATCTCACATGTCCACAAAGAGGTTGGTGTTGTTTTGTAAGGGCATATGTGTTTGGAAACAGTTCTGACTCTAAAAGCAGCAGAACAGTTGCAACACATCTTCAGTGCACACGTCTTCAATGCAGTTACAGTTTTGCCTGAAAATGAGACTCTTTTTCTCCTGATAGTTCTGGTTGAAGTTGTAAAAGTACATTATCACAGCTTTTCATGTCACATTACAGTTTTTAGGAAGTTTCCATTTTAGTTCAAACTCTAGAATGAGGAAGGGCTCCAGAGTGAAAATTATTTTACAGAGGGCTTACTTTGGTAGGTAGGGATGGGGAGAAAGGGAAATCATCCAAAATGGGGCATGAGGATTTGTAGAAATATCATGCGATATGACACTGTTTTCAACTTCAGACTGTTACTGCTGTGTTTACACAAACTATGAAAAAACTCTTGCACAAAATTTGTATTAGAAGAACCTGTTATGGTTTGCCTCTTCCTAAACTCAAATTCTCTTTCGAGTCATTAGGAACACAATATAAACACATTACATCATATTGACCTTCTGGAAGTTACAACTTAGAATAGCATAACTTCCTGCTAATAACCTGTGGCAAAAAATACTGAGCCAAGAACAGAATAATGACTGGCTGTTTCTTGTGCAAAGGCACCTCTTTGTGTTCCCATAAGGGGTGTTACTAAGAATTTTACTGACTTTGAGCTACAGTGCTGAATTTTTTCACTTCTGTGTTACTGTAAGATGTTTCTCTACTGTATAGAAACTACAGTGGCTGTATTACATTAAGATCCTAATTAGGCATACATCTATTAGATGATTGTCCATCATTATACACTGTCCTATTCAGCTTTTGGAACTTCTGGCCAAGAATGTTGGCTGCAGAATGCTTGTTCTGAAGTCCAGAGAACTTTGACTTCAAAGCTTCCATCTGATGAAATTTGCTGATATTGTTACAAATTATTACATAAACCTCAGTGCCAAATTAGGCACCAAACATGAACAGCTTAAAAATTAGATGTCAGTAATCTGTCATATGTGCCACTAGATGGGAAAGACTGCTGAACTGTTCCATGTGGTTTTGTTTTTGTAGGAAGGTGGTGAGCATACCCAAGCAATGAAGGAAGAAGAGCTAATTAGTCTAATAGATGATGTCTTAAGAGATGATGACAAGAACAACGACGGATACATTGACTATGCAGAATTCGCAAAATCACTGGAATAAGGGTTTGTTTCTCCTTCTAACCACATGAAAATGTGAACCAGTATAATGTGATTCATTACTGTCTCATGTCAACCTGTCTGCTGTGAGAAGGAGAGGTGTACCAGTTCCAGCTGAATTTATTTGAAAGTTGTATGTGTTAAGAGGCTGGCTAACTTGGAGTGAGAGCCATGTTTAACTAAATGTAACTACACATTTGAATCATGCACATGGAAGTGTCAAGAGTACTCACACAGGGTACAGCTGGCAAACTCCTAAGTAGCTCTGTATGAATACTAAATAGAATCATTAGCATCTAAATTTCAGGTTTTCAATCACTGGGTTTTATAGTTCTTATTTGCTTACATCTTCTATTTAAAATTATACCTAGAAAGCAAGAAATGATTGCTGCATATAGTTGTATTCCAAGGATAAATGTCTCTACTTTCTCTTTAATTTACGGGGAAATCTGCAGATAAGTACAGGAGCTTGAAACAGCAGTTGTAGGGGGAAAGCATTTGAATGTGGGTTACGTTTGAGTTCCACATGACACCATATGGACTTAAACAGTCTTTGAATAAATTGAGTATTGTTAAATATATGTACTTCCTAGCATACCCTTACATATAAGTATATATACGTGTTTTTCAATTTTTTGTCCTCTAAAAATTTACTTTTTGTATCTTAATTTACTGATTTCTTTTTCATCTACCTTCCACGTTTTCTTAAGAAAATGAAAGTATTTTTATTACATTTATATGTTGTGTTAATGCGGTATAGCATTTGCTAGAGTAGCTTCTGCTGTCTCATTTTGAATCATAGAATGGCCTTGGTTGGAAGAGACCTTACAGATCTTTCAGTTCCAACACCCCTGCCATGGTCAGGGACACTTTCCACTAGACCAGGTTGCTCAGGTGCTCCCTGTCCAGGGTTAAGTCATCTACAACTTCTCTGGGCAACCTGTTCCAGTGCCTGTCCACCCACCCAGTAAAGAATGTCTTCCTAACATCTAATCTAAACCTAGCCTCTGTCACTCTTGTAAAAAGAGTCCCTCTCCATCTTTTTTGTAGGCTCCCTTCAGGCCCTGGAAGGCTGCAATTAGGTCACCCCAAAGCCTTCTCTTTTCCAGGCTGAACAATCCCACTTCTCTCAGCCTTTCCTTGTAGGAGAGGTGCTCCACCCCTCTTATCATCTTGGTGGCCTCCTCTAGACTCTCTAACAGGTCTCTCCTATGCTGGGACCCTGGAACTGGATGCAGTGATCCAGGTGAGGTCTCAGCAGAGCAGAGCAGAGGGGCAGAATCCCCTCCCTGGCCCTGCTGCCCATGGTGCTTTGGATGCAGCCCAGGACACGTTTGGCTTTCTGGGCTGTGAGTGCACATGGCTGGGTCATGTCCAGCCTCTCACCCACCTGCACACTGAAGTCCTTCTCAGCAGGGTTGCTCTGAATCCCTTCATCCCCCAGCCTGGATTGATACCAGGGTTTGCCCTGACTCAGGTGCAGCACCTTGCACTTGGTCTTGTTAAACCTCATGAGATTCCCATGGGTCCACCTCTAGAGCTTGTCCAGGACCTGGGTGGCATCCCATCCTTCAGGAGTGTTTTGAAGGTCACATTAACAGTAAACCAGTTTAATATTAAAGCTTTTGTTCAGTTTGGGGTTTACAGTATTAGCCAGCAGGAGTGAGCAAGTAATGCTGCCTTTTAAGGTTTAAGTTCATATTCCTTGACACTTAAATTATGGTATTACTTTCAGGAAGTATTTCATAACTTAACAGTTTCAAGCTACTTGAGTGTTTGCAAATCATCATGGCTCTAGGAATGTTTTCACTGTCTTGACTCAATATTTGATAAATCAAGCAGTTTAAGGATATTAGAGCAGTGATGTATTGCTGTGTTATTGATGTTTGGTGACTGAAACATAACTGAAATCTTAAATTGCATTCAATGATTATTCATTAATAAAGAATCTAAATGTTAGCCTATTTCTGTAAAATGTATAAAGAGCTATTTTCTATACAAAATTATTCTTATACAAGAGAAATACATTTGTAAAAGAAATTATTTCCTCTGTTTAAATGTTTGTGCAATGAAGCCTGAGTGTTGGATTTTTTTTCCTTGTACTAATTATTTATTTTGAAACCTTTGTGGCCAGGTTTGTGCTGGTTGTACAAGCAATAAAATTAAGTTGGGGTTTGTGGATGCTGATAGGATACACAAGGCTGGAAGTCCTAGTAAGCAATGTACCTCATTTGCTGATGTGTTTTTAAGCCCATCTCACCTACTCACAATCATCTTAAAAGAAAATTCTTTTAGTTACAGCTACTTTTTTTTTTTAAATCTGTTCTGAGGCTGAATCATCTGGAGTGAACGTTGAATCGGAAAAAAGTGTAGGAAATGCTGGTGGCTAAGAGGGCAGAAGAGGTTAAGCTGCTCAGCTTTGAGCACTTAAAGCAGGTTGCCTGTAGCCCTGTCAATTCTTATATGCTTATTGCTCTTGTGGTTTAACCCCAGCTGGCAGCAAGGGACCACAGAGCCGCTCGCTCTCCCTGGTCAGATGGCGGAGAGAATCAGAAGAGCAAAAGTGGGAAAACTTGGGGGTTGAAATGAAGACAGTTTAATAGCTAAAGCTAAAGCCCTGAGTGCAAGCAAAGCAAAAATAGGGAATTCCTTCACCCCTTGCCCATGGGCAGGTGAGTGTCAGGAGAGCAAGGCTGCATAACGACTGCTTGGGAAGACAAATGCCATCACTCCGAATATACCTCCTCTCTTCCTTCATCCCCCTTAGCTTTATATGCTGAGCATGACACCATATGCTCAGGAATATCCCTTTGGTCACTTGGGGTCAGCTATCCTGGCTCTGTCCTGTCTCAGCTCCTTGTGGCACCTCTCACTGGTGTGGTAGGATGAGGGGCAGAAAAAACCTGGACTCTGTGTCATCTGCTCAGCAATAATGAAAAATCCCTGTGTTACCAACTCCAGCACAAATCCAAAACACAGCTCCATACTAGCCACTGTGAAGAAAATTAACTCTTTGCCAGCCAAAATTAGCACAATACTTAAGGCTCTGAGTTTTAGGTTTATTTGAAATGAAAGGGCATGGCCAAGGAACTGCCTCTTACGCATGGTTTTCTCATCACATGCAACCTCCTCTAAGTCCATTTATATTCATCTGTTGTATTTATATGCATATTTATTGACTGCTATTGTATGTGGCAAAAGACATGCACTATAGAAGCTTCATATTGGAAATCATGATAAATGCTGGTAATGTGAACATTATTTGCCAGCTATCTTAAACTTGTTTTAGGGGTTCAGAAGTATAAATAGACAAATTGTTTACTGAAAAGGGCAAACAAAATTGGCACCTTTGATATGTGTGAAGAACAAAATAAAATTTCTGCTTTCCTAGAACAAACAGTTCAAGAAAAGTTATCCAAGCTGAAACCTGCATCATGTCTTTACTCAGCCTCCTAAAACAAATACACATACGTAATTAAGTACAGTTAAAGTTAAGTGTTTTAAGAGCTGTCAAGGGAGCTTTCTCAGTTATTAAGTAGGAAAGTGCAAAATTGCTGAGAGTGATGGTGAATCAGACTTCTTTTTTTTTCAAATATAACTAATTTGTGTGCTAGTTGTAGCTCAGATGATACCCCTAAATGTGCTGGTACAAGCCATATATAAATACAATATTTTCTGTTTCATATATATAAAATACAGAAAACACGGCCTTTACAACAGTAGTACTCATCATCTATAAAGCAGTTTTAGCTTCCATAGAACAGTACAATCTCCATTTCACAGAAAAATAACAAAACTGAGCTTCACTGTTTTAGTGAAGATCAATCACGTCCCTGGCAGAAACAGAAGACAAGGAGAATGCTGTTGTATGTGATCTTCACATCTTCCTAGTCTATGATCTCAAGGGATGAAGGTTAGCTTTCCCGTCGGAGGAGAACACAACTCGCCTTGCATTACTGTCTACTATGCGCTCAGTTTAAAATATTTAGATTATTTGCTTTTGCCTCACAAAATATTGCAGAATCTAGCAACTAAAGAAGATACGTAAACTTGTTCTTGAAGCACTCCTAAACTGAGTGGGTTTTTTAGTAATAAATCTAGAACATAGTCTGTATAGAAAGAGAAAGATCTTAACAGCTTGACCAGCGTCTGTCAGACTTCTGTTAATGACAGGACTGACTGCCTCGAAGTCCCCATCAAGAGTTTTGTCCACACATTCACACAGACTTTACTATCTTTTTGGGTTTTTTCATTAATCACTTATGACCTCAAAATGTCTTAGATTCCTTAGAGAATGGTTACGGATTTACAAATTCCAGTTTTGTCTGAAGTATTTTTAATCCCACAATTCACAGGTGAAAGAAAAGTAATTCAGGGATAATGTCATAATCAACAGAGCCACTAGATAGCGTATGGACACTGCACATCAGTTCCCTGCAGTATGGAACAGTGATTCATCAACCTGGATTTCCCTATACCATCACCAGTACTCCGACTGCAGGCACGGCTTACTCCTCTCTCTTCCAACACCACATTGACAGTATGATGCCTACATTTTTATTAGTTTATAGCTGTCATAAAAAATGACTACAGATGAGACTGGTTACTGGTAATTAATTTTCATTCTTTAGGGAATCCAAATTGACTTGAAGTGATAGTAAAGGAAGTCTCGTTGTAATTTTGTCAGTAAAAATAATTGTGTAAAAGGAAATATAATATAATTTCTAATATAAGCATCAGGCTTGGTCTGACTTCATGACCATCTCAGACCTGTGAGAGGGGCCATGATATATCTACAGTGGTCTCAACCAACATTAAAGAATATTGGAGGGTTTTAGTAGGACCCGAAGGCTTACTGCTTTTGCAGTAAGATACAAGAGCTTCTGTCACTGTTCTTGCAAGGCATAGGTCCAGTGTGGTCTGATAAGCCCTTTTTGCCTGAGGTGAAGTTTATTGCTTTTTTCTTCCTCTCCCCCATTAGAGTCTCACTGTCTGTTCTTTGCACCATGAAATATCTTCATAATGGTCTTAAGCTTTTATTGAACAAAGTAGGGCAAGGATACTTTCATACCTCAGTCTGGAGCATTTATTTTCACAAAGAATTTGTGTTCTAAATGCTTCATTAGCACAGGTCCTGTGTCCACATTGACTGAGATTCATTACAAGGGCAGTTATTAATACCTTACAGAAATTTTCTCTGAAGTTATATTTTTCTTCCCATTCTCCATGATAAATTCTGAAGAGCAGCCTAAATTTTACGGCCTAATCCACACCGTAATTGTCACAACCTTCCTCAGCTGCACTGCAGCTTTGCACGTAGGTAGAGGGCAGTGTAACATAGAACTCAAAGTCTGCTGCCAGATAGGACGCTTTACAAGAAATCGGCTCTGCAGTGCCGTAGTGTCATCTTCTGCCACTCGATCCAAGTGACCGACAGCATTGGATTTCAAGAAGGCAGATGTCAATAAACTCAGAGAATGGGTAGGGAAGATATAATAAGAGGCAAATCTAAGGGAGAAACAGGTTATGGACAGCTGTCAGTTCATTCAAGAAATGCCAATAAGAAACCAAGTGCATTTTAGAGGCAAGTAAGGAAATTGAGCAGAAGTCAGCTAATTCCCCACCTTTTAACTGACCTCAGTTGTGAAAGAGGTATCTGTAAAGTAGAAACTAGTACAGCTGGTTGAGAACCCAGCACAATACTCCATTCATGGGAAGGTATGGATGGGGTGTAAAGAGTTATTAAAGTGGATTATCTAATCAACAAAAACTTACCAAAAGTAAAATAAATTTTACAGATAAGAAGAGAAAAATAAAGGGAAGTTTGAACCAGTACTCTATGATGGGCATGTGCAGAGGATGTTAAGAAAGTGGAAGAGTTTAATGCCCCTTTTTTCTCCTTTTTTCATCAGTCTTACTAAAAAGATCAACGGCAACAAGACAGTGCAATTATTTAGGGGGCAAAATTTCAGCCTAAAATATGCAAAACTTGCTTTGAGAATAACATCTGACATTAGATGTCTTCCAGTCCCCTGAGCATCTTCATTCTAGGAGTCTTAAAGGGAGGTTGAAGTACTAGCTGGAGATGTCACATATCTTGAATTTATTTTGTTTAATTTTTTGCAAGGACTTTAGTGGTATTTCCTATAATATCTTCATGGACAGGCTAGTGAACTGTGTTCTAAATGAAACTGCTGTGCGAAGGGGCAGGATGTCAAGTCTAGTTGGATAATTATATCCACAAGGTAATTCCATCTTAACATATCAAAATATGTATGTTTTGTAAGGAATTCTGTGGGCCTTGGTCCTGTATAAGGTTTTATTTTATGTTTACAATGAAGGCACAAAAGATTGAATATGAAGCATGAGTATGAATCTTGCAGATGGAACAAGGAAGGACTGCAGATGTTATAGATACTAAAAAAATCAGAATCTAAAATATTCTTGATATGACTTAGAGAGATCATCTAAAATTAATGGAATACAATAGTGCAAAATGCTTACACAGAAATACTCATCTGTACCTGCAAAACTGTCTAGGTATCTGTTCACAAGAGACAAGACCAGGGACTATGTTGGAACAAGCTCAGCATGAACGGCAAAACCCTCACATCTGGATGTTTAAAGGGTCTTAAAGACTACTGAAAGAGTCCATGTGGGCTGATTCCCATAGGTAAAGATTCACCTGGAAGACCACAACCTGTTTAGTGCACTGTACTTCAAGTAAGACATGAAACAGTTGGCAGGGGAGATCAGCAAAAATTGACAGGGGTCCAGAAAACATGAGGGAATACTGCAAGAAATGTGGCTTTTTTCTCTGGAGAAGTAACAACTGAGACAGAAGGTTAATATTCTTCAACTAAAAGGCTGTTGCAAAGAATAAGGAACTAGTATGTTCCTGGTGGACAGATCAGAAAGAATAAAACACTAAGAAGCATAAACCAAACAGCTTGGGAGATATAGATTAGACATTGGACAAAACTTCAGTATCAACGATAAGATACTGCAGCTTCGGGTGATGTGATTGCAACTTGGTCTTGGGATAGAAAGGTGGAGTTAATTTCTCCAGATTCCCTGCAGTGAAAGCGTACCTCTGAGTGAGTCAATGACTGTCAATATCTGTGTGGACTTGATTTTTGAGGAGAAGTCCCTTATGATGGGATCCACAGCTGAGAGCTGAATACAGGACCTGAACACAGGGAGCTTGTGCTCAGCTCCAGGTCTCAGAGAAATCTTCTCCAAGATCACACAGTCTGTCCCATTCTTTCCCTGCTGTAAGGCCTTCCTCTTCTCTTTATCATCTCTGCAGACCATCATGGAGCCAGCCATACTCCAGTTTTCAACTAATCCATCTAGATATCAGTTTTGCATCTCTTCTTCTTACCATCATAACCCACTTCCTTCTTGAAAAGTTTCTCCTGAAAACTTACACATCACTTCTGCCTTCCAGTCAGGCCATTCTTCAGTCCCAGAAGACAATGGCCAGTGAGACAATCCTGCTGCATGCAGTTCCTGTGCTGCATGGCAGAGCAGTCTGCAACCAGCAGCCTCCTGCTCAGTCCTGTCAGGGTATGATCACTGTCACCAGCATCTGGGTGCAAAACCATTCCTAGTTTCTACTGAGCATATTCAAAATGTGACCGTCAAGAGCTGGAAATGAACACTTTGAGTCCAAGATAATGCTTCATTTAGGATTCAAATCCTAGCTCCAGAGCACCGAGAAAAAACAGAAAAAAACCCCCCAAAACAACACAGTAAAGACCGTTAAGTCTTTAAAATGACAAAGTAAATTCCTAGACTTATTTTCAATAAATAGTCAACTATTTTTGTTGACACTGAGAATATAGTGTAAGAACATCCATACTGAGTCAAAACCAAGGTCCACCTAGCCCAAGAGCTTGCTTCAAATAGTGGTCAATAACAGATGCTGATGGAATAATAAATAGAGAAAGAATGGTCATACTTCTGCCAAGTACACACAGGGCTCCAGCAATTTGTAGGTTGGGGTCTTGGCTTCAACAACAGTGAAACCAACTGAGGTCCGAAGCTCAGAAAGATCAAGGCTTAAATGTCAAAGTCTGGGAACATTATTAACCAAACCCAAGGTCTCACAGAACATGTTCCATTGTCAATGGTACGTGCTGGGCAGACTTTACTGTTCACATTGTTCTGCTATAACTTTCAATGCAAGCTAAGGGAATCATCCAAGGAGACCACATTAGTGCAGTGGTATAGCAGAACTGCACTATTTGCAGATGTCACATTCTCCTTAAAGTGAGAGATGCTGAAAATCATCTAATGAATGCTTGCCTCTGGTTTTGGTCATACTTCAAGAACCATATTTAAAAATTTCCCAATTATGAGAAAGTTCTAAGAACATATTTTGCAATAAATCCTCTTTAGGAATAGAATATTATGCCTCAGAACTTACTTTGTCATAAAACCACAAATAAGCCACAAAACACATATGCTGAAAAATAATATTGGCTTAAGTCTCATCATGTGTGGCTCGCAGCCATATTGGCACAAATCATGGCAGGTATGAATTTTTTGACCCAGTAAAAAGCACTGAGATGAGTAGACAACTTTGAATTCTGTTGCCTTGAAAAAGGGAGTGTGCAAAAGGGACTGTAAAGCCATGCTGTCAATTTCAGCATGGTTTGCAGTGGGAATCAGGAAACATATAGGTGAGAATTTTAGACAGCAGTACCTGCAGACAGGACCAGTCTCAGATAAGGAATATGTCTGTTCAGGATGCAAGCAGAGTTGTTTAGAAACCTTACATTGCCACCATAAATTTATAAGCACAGTGGTACTGACTAGTTGAGTGAAGATCTCCAAAGGCCACATAACACATGTATGTACACACACCGAGGCAGGGACCACTTTCAGTAACCAAATAATTCTGTCACCAGACAGCCTAAAACTATTCACAGGCACCATTTTTAGCCAAGACCAACAGATCTGAAATATTTTTTGAATCTCTAGGCAAATGAATTTTCAGGATGTGACAAGTCAAAAAGTCTTTAGGAAACTCTCCAAGCAGATGAACTCATTTTTTTAGCCATCATCTCTCTTAAACACCTTGACCAGTTTCCTTCAACTCTTCCAAAAAATCTGTCCTAGAATAAGATTATGCCTGTGAAGTTGTAGGTGGATAGGGCTAATTTTGGCAAAGGGAGGAATAGGAATAAAATCAAGTTTATAATGGAAACTTAAAGACATCTGCAGTTTGCTGAATACTGTTCAGTGGGATCTATATAATACATGATCTTTCCATTGCAGCAAAAATATAGTGTGCTTTTATTGTCACTAAGGGAAAAGACCACTTCCTCCAGACGAAGTCCTACCTAGGAGACAAAAAGACCTGTCAGGTCATGCAAGAATTTTTGCTTCCTCCCATTAAAATGTTTATAGGACCCAGATTAATTTTTTTAAATCTTGGCTTGAGGATCTGTGCAGTGTATTACACCATGCTGGCAGAGCAGAATGATGACAATTTCTGACTGCAGATGTGCCTCTACCACAGACCATTTTAAAACTGCAGCATGGCATTGACACACCGAACTAGCATTTAATCAGCCAGCCAAGGTGCTGCAGCACCATGGCACTGCCATTACAGAATACAGCATGCTGCAAAATTCATTCTAAAAGCAGAGCTCAGTCAAAGGCCAGCTGTTGTTGGCAGGCCATCCTGAACAGTCTTCCTGGGATAATGCTACTAATTGGACCCAAGCTACCTAATTTAATGGGAGTTCAGGTCTGTCAAAGCTCTAAGTCATATGATGGTCCAGTAGTGCAGGTAGTTAAATGAAAATATTCTGTGTGGTTATAAAGTCTGCCTCTAGACAGTTCTTAGGCAATAGCTCCTACAATTCACAGTGATACCCAGTTTGGGAAAACACAGTGCACAGTTTTTACTGAGATCCAGACGTTTTCTGGTTTGCGTAATGGTTAAGGAAAAACTCCCCTTGGGGACCTTACCTTGCCGTTTTCAGATTCCTGTGACAGGTAGAGGTCCTTTCTAGGTCCTTGTAAAGCTCACTTAATAAAAGTCTCTGTAGGGAATGGGAAAGGGTTATACAGGCTGCAGGCCAGAGAGCACATTTCCACCCAATGTGCGATTGAGCTATCATGGGCAGATACTACTCACAGAAACCCACATCATCCTCAAAGATACTTTATGTCCTCTAACCCCATCCCACCCCTGACCCACACCCATACCACTTCTTTCTGGTCACCAAATGTCCTCCCAACCCAACCACCTCGCCTAGGAACTGTTCAGCCTGAAAGCTCTCCCTGTTGACCTCTGCAGTACTGTTTTGGAAATGCAGAGGGAAAAGTACCAACATCGATTCAGCGGGTCAAATAAAAGTAATTCTAAAAGCTGCCAAGTGAATTCATCTCTAGGAACTGGCAACTTCAGCCTGGTACTTAGAGGAGCATGGAGATTTGAAAATCTGGTCCTAATCCTATATGACAGGGATTGCTGGTCAGAAAAATGACCACTGGACAGTAGGAAAGAAGGAAAAGGATGAGCAGAGGAGAGCTAGCCCCTTTTTTACATACACAAACACACATACACAAACCCGAGACGTGCTCAAATTTAAGCCATTAGATGTACTTCCTGGTAGCATAATCTCAGCCTGCTTAAAACAACTTCTGTCAAAAACATGGGGTGCAATATGGAACTAAGTATGTCAGTGGACAAAGTACAGCCTCAAAAGACATTGTAAAAGTTTAAAAGTGTCAACAATATCCAGCAAGTTGACAGCCTTTGACATGGAACTTCTTGCATTCAGGCTGTTTAGCAGCAACTCCAATTTCAGCCTGAACACAAACCACAGGGGAGCACATAACTGCAGATGTTTTCCCTTCTCCCTCAAGAGAGGAGAAATGTACAGTTACTCCCTAGAAGTTTGTGTTCAGTGACTTTTCAGCGACACATGAGCTTGGCAACGCCACGACTATTCATTTAGGCCCTTCCACACACAACCCTTCAGTTTCTGGTGACATACGGCATGGGAAAATCCAGCTCAAGCAGCTGAAGTCTGGCAAAATTATAAACAATCAAAAACAAGGTCTTCTAATGGAGGCTGTTAGACAGCATTAGCTATTGGGCCACTGTCATCTTCACAGCCAGAGAGTGATTTAATCTGTCAGTTATGTGAGCACTAGGAGTGATGAATAGGTCTTTGTATTCATTCACATCAAGTATGTACCCAGACTGGCATACAATGTGAGGGTTCTTTTGTCTGATAGTCCACTGGATCTCTAAAAAGCTGGGAATTTGCACAAAACGGCAAAGCGGTGCCACAAAAGATACCACCCAAGTTCAGAAAGAGGAATTCCCAAGGTGGCTGACTAGTGCCCTTCCTCCCCAACTTAACTTGTCCATCATTACCTACACAACTTAAAAGTCACTTGTCAACAAGGTAGTCCAGTTTTTCACCTCAGTTTTAGCCATCCCAGATGGCCACACTTAAAATCAGGGTGGCACAGGGGCACAAGTGCAGCTTGTCCAAAACTGCCAGCAGCTGGTAAGACAGCAGCCACAGGGCTCCTCTGCAGAGCCATGCCACTTAGCCCCTGCCAGCAGCCCAGAGTTTTTGGGTGACCACACTCCCAGAGGCACTCAGCTGTGCTGTCAGCACGAGGAGCAGAGCAGGGGCCCAGGGCTGCCCAAGCCAAGCTATTCCTTTACAGGATGACTTCTCCAGACTTTATCAGTGAGAGCAGTTTTCTGACTCCGTTTTGTTGCTGCAGCAGCACGAAAGGACAAGAACTGGGATAACAGCTCATACTATGTTTTTACCTGGTATAAATGAGAGCAGAGTATGCTCTATCACAAGCTTTTAAAAAAGCCTTTAAATAAAGCTGGTCACAGCTCTGCCAATTGGACATAACAGTTCACTCTTCCCCAGCAGCTGCTTGGGCTGGAAGCTGTCTGGAACAGAGCCACAGAGGGACAAGAGTGAGGTGTGCCATCTGATCAAGGTCATTTATTAGCTTGGCTTTATAATTCTTGGGAAGACAGTGGCAACTAGTCCTAAGCCAAACTCATTCTTCATTGCCATAGAAAAAAATGTTGATGCATACAAATTCCAGTAAAATTAAATTATTGCAAAGCTTCCAGAGATATTTCCAAATTCCAGCTAAAAACTCTCTGAAAAGTCTCAATTTGATACAGATTATTATCCACTACCTTACAACCCCTCCTCCCCCAGGACCAGTACAGCTTGTGAACTCACCTCTGCTGTAACTGGAGTGACAAACAGGAGTCTACCACTAACCACACTTCAACCCATCCCATTACATTTTGGCATCACCCACAAAAATTATTTCTACCATTCAGGTGAATATGGTCTATTTATTTTTCTCTTATTCTTGTGATCAGTTATTTCTTAGGACCTAATCCCAGTGTGGACAAGGTGCTCAGACTTTGTTAGTTCAGTCAGTCCATAAGCAAGATGAATGATGCCTTTCCTCTCTTTTCACTTTCTGAACTGCCCTTAAACATACTCTTAAGGGTGAGCTGATCCTGGGAGGAGACACAGCAGGTAAGAGTGGGTGTGGGTGACTGGGGATGGTGGTGTAGGATTTGGAAAGGATGTGCTGGCAGATTGACCTATTATGGATACAGTATAAAGGCTTGACCCCTACTGTGCTGCTGGGGTGACCTGTGCTAGCAGAGCATGGTGCTACCAGTAGCTACAACAAGAGAAAGTAGGGGAATCTTTCCCTCTTCTATTTCTCTGTAGGTATGTCAGAGACTGGAATAGTTCATGCCTCAAACATTGATATGAAGTTTTAAATTGTATAAAGAAGACGACCACCCCTCCCTAAAGGATGCCTGTTGGAACTTTGGACTGGAGATTAGATAAACGGAAACCCATTCTTCAATCACTCAGGCCTAGGAAAAACAAGCAAGGCTGGGTTGAAAGGAACGCATCCACAAGGGAACCAAACCCAGCAGCCGTGCTGAGAGTCACTGCCTCTGGCTGATTTTGGGGTGGGGGAGACCACAGCCTGCAGAAGCCAGGTTTGCCCAGATTCCCTAAAATGAGGCAGGGAAGAGGTTTTGGGTGTAACCTCTGGTCAGAGACAGTGCCATCCTCCCTTACACAAACTGGCCCAGCTGTGAAACACCCCACCCCACAGGCCACATCCAACGGANACATCCACAGGACTTTCATGTGAGAGGCAGCTGAGGGGGTGCCATAATCCATCAAAGACCCCCCAAAGTGCCCCCCCAGAGGCTTTGCACCACAGGACTGTAACTGATACAACAGATCCAGAGTTTGTTGCAAAAGACTGCCCCTCCATCCCCCCCCCCAGGGGCGACACACCTGGACATTGCCACCTGGCCTGAGCATGTATCAACCCACAAATTCTATGCTTTTGGGGGGACCTTCACCATCAGGAAGACCAGAAGAAGAGCATCAGTGGAACGCCATTGGGATCCATGGAGTGGTAATACTTTCTACCTAGTCTGTCTCCACCTCACTCTCTCCCCCCCACCACATTCCCCAAGATCCTCTTTCCCTATTTCCTTCTCCCCCCTTTCCTTTCCCTCATATTTGCTTTTATATAGAATCCATACTATTGTCACTGGCATATGGTCTCATTTGCACCTTAATTTGGGCTGAGGAATTCCTCAATAATTTTAATAACTGGACCTTAACAAGGTCAGACCTAGGTTTCTGGAGAGCACCTTTCCTTAATCCTCAGTAAGCAGGGCATAGGGCCCTATCAATCTCTACTTAGAGTATCATGAAAGGTTTGAATGGTGTTGCCCATCACTACCAGAAAGCGAACCATACCCCCAGGCACAGGACTGTAGGGCTGGCTGCTCACTTTCATTTTATCTGGCCCCTGCAAAAGAAACCGTGTAAGTGCTGGCAAGCCATGAACTAGGAGTAGGCACTTAAATCCATCCCTGTGCAATGAAATGATAGGAATTAAGCGCTTAGAGCTAAGTGTGTGTTTAGGTGCTCCAGTGAAAGGCATAAACCTTGAACTGCGGCAGTTTTCAGAGAGTGTGAGATAAGGGGAAGATGGAACATTTACCTACAGGCATTACTTCTGCAGGCACATGGTGGGCCTACTGTCCAATGAGAACATAGCCAGCTGCATTTGGAACCACCAGGCCAGAGATAAAGTTAAACCAGGACGCTACATAGGGGTAGCATGTGCCATTTAAACACAGCAAAGAAAGACAAAACAGTCCCATACCTGTAGAGACGCAGCTCACTTCAGGCAGTTAATAGGTTCACTGAACAACCATCAACCCGGATAATTAGAGAGAAGGCACCAGCTTCTCAGAGTGTTGTCTGCTCTCTCCTTTTGATAGATGACTCCCAGAAGTCACGCATAATTTTCATAAGGTGAGATAATAAGCTGTCAGTTGTAGGAAGCCTAGAGTTAACCACACAGAAAATCAACAGTCTGAAAACAAGAAACATGTCAAACTGCAAAACAGATTCTTTATTTAAAAATAAAATAAGAGAGTGATTTAAACACAAAAGCTTTGGCTTACAAATAATATTCTAGCCATCAACAAAATAGGAGTAAAGGAGTAAATTTGTGTGATTTCTGAGTGATTAGATATGAAACATGCCGAAATTAATTCCTGATATGGATTTGCCTGTCATTCCTTGCTTTACAGGCTGCCTCATTTCACCCCCAGCTTCTCTTCTTCCCTGTAGACATCAAACTAGAGGGGAAAGGGAGGAGAAAGGGAGATTGCAGGACAGGAAGATAGGAGGAAACCTTAGAGTAACAATAGATAATATTTCTCTATGCTTTATCCCATATTTCATACACATGGTTTGACTCTCAATAAATGTACTTACTCACATGTGTACTTATGCAAGTGACAGGGAAGACTTAGATGGTCACAGAATCCTGTGAGCAAAGGACATCATCATGAACAGAAAGCATGTGGGAAAACGCCTGTAACCCATGGCCATTGCCAGGGCACCACGTGGGCTGTGGTGACATGATAGGATGTGGGTCTGGCTCTGTGGGGCTCATGTCCAGGCAGGGCTGTGGGCAGCAGGAGCCCAGCCCTGCTCCAGCATCACTGAGGTAGATGGGCTCATGGGCTGACATGGGCAGCAGGTCCTTGGGCTGACTGAGCAGGGGGCTGGGCAGGACATTAGAACTCCTTTGTGCCTCTGGAGCACTGGCGGCCATGGCATAAATGCCAAAGATATCCCAGGCCTATGCAAGGACACATGAGTTAGAGGCAGGTTGTGCAGATATAACTACCTCTGGCTGTTTTGGGTCAAATTCAGTAGTGCTAGCAAAGGGAGGTCATAAAACCCCACTCTCCTGATTCACATGGCAGAGCAGCCCCAAGCACCTCCATTGCTATCAATGGGGAAGAACAGGTTTTTCATAGCCAAGAGTGCCAGCAGAAGAAAGGACCAACCTGAGTCAAGCGCTGTCATTCTGCCCTGCCGCACTCTCACCCCACTCTGGGGCTGCCCATGACAGCACTTCACAAAGGTGTAGAGGAGGAGGAGGTTGGAAAACTGAAGCTATTGCTGCCTTCTCACACATTATTTGCTTTGAGGAGGACCCTACCAGACACTCAGGTTTACTCAGGTGGAATACTCTTCATTTACTTTTTTTTTTTTTTTGAGCAAAGAGACTAAAAAAAATTGTCAGCAAGTGACAGTTTGGGTTGCTGGGCTTTAGTGGTTTTTAATTTTCTCCTTTTGGTAATTTGTGCCAACTGTTACTTCATCTCACTGGTGTGAAGTAAGAGTTTGGCACGTGCTGAAAACAACAAGCAGAAATTGACTTGCTCTCTCCCACCTTTGATGTCAATACCTGCCAGTAATTATTTGAAGAATTAAATATGTTGTTGTCTAGCCATCACTGTAATTCTCCACATTAGAAAGGGATTATATAACAAATTAGCCTGATTTAGTCTATCTTCTAGGGATTTACCCACTGGTTCACTCTTCTTTATTAAACTAGCAAAGAAGCTTTTGGCTTTCAGACATGTTAGGAAATCCTTCCCAAATTGAGACCACCAGTGCTAGAAATTGCTGAAGTGCTTAAGCTGCTCTGGAACCACCTCCTTGGAATTTACAGAGCCTGAACTCCAGGTGACCCACCACACAGTGAAAACACACGGGTAGACACTTGTAATCTGATCTTCTGACATTCACCCTCTAGTTTATAAAAACCAATCCCCCAGTTCACAGGGGTCATAGAGTCTTCAGTCTCCTTCCCATGCTCATTTAAATATAACCCAGGGTTCAGATTTGGGGTATGTGACAATGTAATCTCTGCTAATTCTCTCTCTGGTGATGTCTTAGCAGGAAGCAGCAGTTGAAAAGCAGAGCTGGATGTCTTTCCACCAGTTGTGCAAGAACATCTACATCGCCTGCAGTGACAGGGATGTCTGCTGACCAGAAGGGTGAGTTGCAAAGACACAGCATGTCTTATTCCTCCTCAGCTGACTGTATGTTGGAGAACTAATGCTTCTTTCATACAGAATCACACAGTATGAAGTCTGCTGATTGCCAGTCATCTGAAAGCCTGATGCAATGCCCACTGAAGCAAAAGGCTGTTTTTCTTCTGCCTTTATAGGCTTTGGATTATCGCCTTACTCAAAACACTAAACCTTTGAGTATTTCAAGCTGTAGGGTCAAACCCCCTTACTTTCTGTGTTCTTTGCTCTTAGCTGTAACAGTCCATGTCACCACCACAATGATAGCATTGATGGAAACAGATCTGTGAATCAGTACAGGAACAGTCATGTACTCCTGGTTTTTCCCTTGACTTTCTCCAGCCTCTCCCTTGAGGGTATAAACCCAGCTGCTCCAGATAGGCCATTCTCATAGGAATTGCAGTGTATTGATTTTAAGCAATAATTTCCAGGTTTCTTATTTTAAAAAAAGTTTTAAAAGAAACTTTAAAGAAAATTTAAAAGAAATTTTAAAGAAAAAAATCCTGATGAAAACAAAAAAAAAATTATTCTGATTTTTCCAAGACTAGACAGTAAACCTGATCTCCTGTACCCACCTTCTTATTAGTTTGAGCTCCATGCCTTTGAAGCTGTTCCTGAAATGCTTGTTGGCCTGAAATGTGGGACAATTGAGCTCACCCATGTATCTGCATTGCTTTTACAGCAGAGGCAGGGAAAGGCTGTCTGTTCTCACACACAAGTGCTTGCATCACTTGCCTGAAGAAGCACTAAAGGACCAGGGGCTGATGACAACTCTGAGTGCTGCCCACCATCAGGGTGCTCACACAGCATTCATGGGGACCTCATCAGGGACTTCAGAGGCTGGTTAGGTCACCACAGCTTTTGGTCACCACTGGTAGCACTTGTGCTCCACTTGTGCTCCACTCCCCATTCAGAAGACAAAGCAGAATCTGAAGAGAGAAGAAAATATAATCCCTTGTTTTCAGAGTTACTGATAATTACAGCTACTGATTGTGACAAATAAGTGTTCTGGTTAAATCTGGTCTATAGCATAGCAGACTCTTCTTGACTGGCAAGGTTTGGAGATGACCAAGGTTTGGAATAGGTCTAAAAAATCTCATTCCTCTTAGTTTTGATTTCTGACATTTTCTGCTATATATCTTATTTTGCCCATGCAGTCACCTCATGACCTGTTAAGCCATATTGCTTTGAGGAAGTTCAGTTAAAGAAAATCCAATATAGAGCCTATTTTTTTCCAGTAGCCTCATGCTCTGCCTACAATGGTTATAAAAGAATGGTGTTCATCCAGTTGTACAAATTATCAGTAACTTTCAAATGACACTGAAATTTTATTTTGAAAAATCTTTATGAGTGGTGATTTTTTATTATTATTTTATGAAAATCTGATTCTGTCAGATGCTTTTTTTTTTTTATTTCAAACAGCCTCTGACTTAAGAAAAGCTAAAAGTTCTCATGGGAGGAGCATATTGTACCATGCCTCAATAATCATCCAAGTAATTAAGTCACCCAAGTCTGAGACTAAAATGTGAGATTGAAACTGTACTTCTTAAGGAGTGATGGCTTATAAGCAGATAGGCTGGATAAACAAAATGAAAAAATCCCAACCCTCAAAACCCTCAAGTGACAAAACACATGTGTAACAATAGTGGTTCCTGCTGCCTCTGGAGATCTTCACACCAAGAAATAGAGGAATTTGCAGTAACTGTACTCCTAATCATGCTATTACATGCAGTGTGAAAATAGTATATTTCAAAAACCCTCCCATCAAAAACTAAAAGCTTCTAGGCACTCTGAGTGGATATATAAAAAAAAATGTCCTAGAGAAATGGGCAGGGATGAAAAATCTATGTAGAAAGGATTTCTACACATATGAAAGTAGTGACATTTTGATAATGTAATATTTTTTCCTCATTTTTAACACGTTTTCAGAATTTTACAATGCTGATTTAAACATCCTCAGTTCTGCAGCCCGGTTTAATGTGAACTGTATGTAACATATCCCACTGGTGGTATGAACTACATGCTTCCTCTTTCCAATACACACAGCTTCAGTTCAAAGTGCAGCACCCTGTACTTTTCCATAGAGTGTTTTTGCTTTGGTCCCCGGTGTCAGGCAGTATTGTAACAGTTAAATGCAATATTGCTAATAATACACTAAAAACGTCTCCCGCTCTGTAGAATGTGCTAGTTCTGTAGAAGTGAAACTCTGCTGGAATACTGATCACTCAATAGGAGGCCAAACAGACATTGGCAGTTTCTGCAGATTATTTGCGACCTTTGGTTTTAGTCCAGCAGCATGGATAGAGTGAAGTCGCATTGGCAAGCCCACAAACTTGCCAAAAAAATTTCAATCCCCCTCCGAGTGCAGTTCTGTGGGATTGAAAACACCACAGACAACTTCTTACATCTCTGAGCAGTGATCACCCCAAAACATATCATTCTGCAAACTGGAAAACTATACAAAGAAAAATAAACTAAAGAAAGCTGGTATTACAAAAAAAACCAAAACCAAAACCAACAAAACCAAAGCAGACAAACAAACAAAGCAAACCACACATTCATTATCCACTTAAATATATTTTCTGTAATATTTTGCTTTTAAAAAAGAGAGNAAAAAAAAAAAAAAGAAAGCACCCTAAAGTGTTGAGGTACATATTGTTCAGTGAGGGGTGTACTCAGAGAGGTTTCATGGAAGTTCCTCACATTGTTCCTATTGGCAGCAAGCAGAACTTGTGTTGCAGGGCTTCTGGGCTTGGGTCTATGGGATTACTACAGAACACCAGAGCAATGGCTGTAGCAAGAATAGAGAAACAACTCTAGAGTACATAGGAATGAAACTAAAGAAAATCACAAGCAGATTTTAAGAGCAAAACGTCAAGAAGAAGACAGGGACACTGAAAAAATGGAAGTAGAAAAAACCTTCAAAAACATAAAAAGCTAAAAGATTCATTCAGAATTGTCTCCTCCAAAGCAAAATATTCCCACTGCCTCGCTTCATTGACAATGACATTTCCATGGGGCCTGGAATCTGATCTGGCACATCTAATTTACAGAAGCTCATAAAATTCATTTACTGTAACAGCACACCAACAATGATATACTATGGATTTTAGATGAGTATTTTATATTTCCACAGAAGTCAATAAAGTCATGCCAGCAGAAAACTTGGCTTTACATTCACATAAAATATTTTATCTCAAAGAACAATAGAAACTCTAATCAAATTGAATCACTTTATATTGTTATAAACTGCAATTAATCTGCTCAGACTGAAAAGCCATATGAATTTTGACTGAAAGGCATGTCATTAAGTTTCTCAGTTGTTTACATGTAATGCAACATGACAGGAATTTGTATGGAGATGAGAGAAAATGAGCTATTTGACATTAACTGTTTGGAATCCTGTCTCTGGCTGATTGCAGTCTGCAGTGGATTGGCAGGACTGATTACATGGTTAAGTGTAGGATTTGTAGGAGGATTTATCATACTGAGTTGTTCTTTGAGGAACACTTGGTGAAAACTCACTATGTCTTTGGGTATTCAAGCCTAGGGAGGAAGTCAACATTAACATCACCATTTTCTAGCAAGAGTAAATAATAAATCCACAAAAAGGAAATACATGATTTATATTAAGCAGCACAGGGAAAAAGTAATGTAATTCATACCTCATACGTGAAGTGTGGAAGTTACCTCCCCCAGTCCTTTTCCCACGCAATGTTGAAACAGGTGATGGAGACCTGCAGAATGTCTGGGCAAAAATGAGCAGCTGGGCACCACAGGGACTGTGTCATGATCACAGCAGATGCTGTGCAGAAAGATGGAGAAGATTGGTGTTAGGCAAGTGCAGAAGAGTATCTGCCACCTCACCTGTACGGTGACTAGTTGGTGTTAGCTGGGATGTAGAGTCAAGGTGAGTGGAGGCTCTAGTCTCTGTGCTTAGGTCAAGGCTGTAGGCAGAGTTATCCTATTTAGTAAAGTTCCTTCTGTTGTGCAATTTGTTTTAGCACCTTAACCTGGCTAGCTAGTTAAAAAGCAAGGGGAGAAGGAAATCTCTCTCCAAAAAGAATTAGATTGAAAATATGAACCTGGAAAGTTCAGAGAACAAGAAACAATTAAAAAGAGCCAAGTATTTACTTAACTGTTTGTTTTAAACTTCATGCTTGGCAACATTCAGACAGCTTTCTGAACTGGAGCAGAATTAGAAGCTTGAATGTCTGAGAAGTTTGGGTCAAAAATGAATGATGATCTTGTTTGCTAATTTAGGACACCTCAAATAAATAGCATCAGGGATCAGAGGGCAGGTAACCAGCATTTACTGTCACTTTACAGTGTTTTGAACAGAGTACCTGAAATATTGAGAACCCCATAACCACCAGGCACTTTTAAAATCTTCATTTAAAACTTTTTCTGTGTCATAGAAGAATAATTTTCCTTCAGAGATGAACCTCCCCCTCCTCTGGGAAAGTGCATTTGATGGTGGGAAAGGAGGAAAATTCATTAGACTAATCAAGAAGGCAACTGGAAAACCTGACTTCATTCTAAAAAATGAATATGCTCATGGAAAACCAGCCTTAAGTTAGGGCTTCAAATGAATCCATTTTGAAGGAGGAAGAAATTACATTACTGGCATTAAAAAGACAAGTCTTGAAACAGATGTCATAATTTCTTCCACTGGCAAAGAGGTGATGCTGAGCAGTGATGAGAGCAGTCACCCTTGGCGGGTCCCTCTCCCCTGGAAAATTTTGTGACTGTTCTCAAGCACAGAAGGATGTTGCGGTGTCTCTGCCCACCCCAGCATCTCAGCTACCTTTCGCACAGGTGCCATACTGACCCCCAAATTGCTGGTGGCCTGTGCCCAGTAGCTTTGCTGTGAGACTGGACCAGCCATCAGCATGCTCAGGGACTTGCTCAAGACACAAGCAGTGCCTGCATTCATCTGGGAAACTTCCTGGCACAGGGGCTGAAGGGTGACATTTACTTGCTTTCATCAGGTGTTTTTGGAGAGCTGGATTAGCTACTGGATTTTTTCATGGATCTGCTTTTATTGACACACAGCAGCTCTTGCTCACCCTCCTCAGCAAATAGACTCCAAAGCACACAGTCAACTTCCACAGGAGATGGATACCCTTGTAAAGAAAAATGCAGAAATCTTGAGGGAACCACAGAAAGAAACAAACCACAGAGCAAAAATTCTGTTCATCTCTAAACTAGTTGTCCCTCAATTAGGTAATTAGATCTGTAAGAGACTGAAAAGGCCTCTACAAAGATAGCGCGATAACTCTTCACCATGTCTGAGATGATGAAAGAAGACAGGGTCGTTAAAGCCAGTGGAAAATTATTAATAAAATAAGTGATTTATGTGCTACTCTTGTTTCTCTAGCTTACTGCTGTTTGAGTGAGCTGAGAAATGACAACTGGATCTGTAAGTATAAATATTGCATTTTTAGCTTTCATGCCTACTTTGAAGACTGAGTCCAGTAAGTGAGGACCAGTGCATTTACAAGGGATATTCAGGTTAGCCTGTAAAGACAAGTTCATGAGACTCTGAACCTCTGGCAAGCATCTGCATCTGTTTTATTTACTCAGGTAACACGAGAGAGGCCACACTACTAAAACACATCACAAATGAGTTACTCAATTAGGTCATTCAGCCCCAGCATTAAGACTGGTAGTGATTATATATTGGTTTATTTTATTAATGTAGGCAGTTACCTCTCTAATGGGACTCAGATGAGGATGTTTCTACCAGTAATGGGAAAAATAATCTTTTTTAGTTCTTACTGTCTCCTCCCTTCTCACTTTGTATCTAAAATGACTGAAATCCAATGGCTTCAGAAGATGTAACCTCTAAAGTAGTGCTTTCTTGAAAACAAATTAAAAAAACCCCAACCAACCAAAAAAAAAATCCCCATACAAACTAAAAACACTTGGATTGTACAAAATACCGTGAGAAAGCTTCTCTCTAAATAGTTCCTCTGGCAAATACAATAATGGAAGGAAACAGAGTACACTGAATGAAATCTATCCCATGTTAATTACGTTGCTTTTTTCCCTTAGGAAAGACTGTTTGGTATATGGCAGAATACAAACTGCTGAAAATTAAAATGTGCTGCAGAACTGAAATCTCGTTAGTCTCTGCTTAATGTTTAGCCTTTCACTTGCGAGCTGGGAAGATATGGCAGTTCATGTAGGAAACACCACGTCTCTGCCAGGCTTTGCATGACGGGAGCAATCAAACAGTCTGCACGCAGGGCACGCACATGCACTTACTCATGACAAGGGGCTACAAAACAAAAGGTTTTTGGGCTACAAACACACAGGCAGCTGCTGCAGCAATCTGAGGTACTGCTGTTGATGCCTCCAGCCTCCTTTCTATGCTATGGAAATGCAAATGAAAACACATCTCCATGAAATTCTGTATTTTGAATAAAACTGAAACAGGGATTTTTGACCAAATTAAACAAATTCTGCTCTTTTGTTAGTGGCACTTATCTAGCTACATAGTGAGAAGTCATCTTCTTGTTCTTTGGTTATAAAAAGCTGCTGTAAGTACATAATGTGGTTGACAAAACACATGCATAACTAAGCTTAATTTTAGAACTTGTCAGTCTCAGTTTTGAAATGCTGTGTGACATACCAGAGTCCTAGTCATACCATTGTATGAATTATGGGCAATGCTGGCCATGTTCCCGCATAAAGAAGATAAAACATCAGAGCTGCTCCTTGAATTTTGCTTTTCAGCAGAAAATATTGATGTAAACAGCAATCCGTCAACTTACCCACTGCAACTTAGACCATTACCATTGTGATGAAGTACCAACAGACAGCTTTCTCCCAGAACACCCCTCAAGAGCAGGGTGTAGCCCAGAGCATTTGCTTTGACCCATCCCACTGCCATTTGCTTGCTGCTTTGTCCCTGCAGACCAAGTTTCAGATGAGCAATTGGAGGCTTTGAAACTTTGGGTCAAAGCATACCTTTGCCTTTTCACAGGAACTAAGCTCTTGCCCTGGTCCAAAGCATCACGAAAAGTTCAAAGGGATCATCTGACAGTGCTGGAGAGGATAAATACCAGCATTTATTGTGATATGAGTCAGCAAATAATGCCTTGCCTTGCAGAGTCAGAAAGTTTGTAGCTGTCAGGTTCCCCATGGAATTTGACATTCTGTCATGAAATACACTGAATTCATGAGTGACTCCAACCTAATAATGAGTCAGAGCCTCACACTGCTCCATCCTCAAGCATGATAGCCAAGGTCCTTCTATTGCCAGCTGTAGGATCGGAGCCAGAATCTCAGAATAATTCAGGCTGGAAGGGACCTCCATAGGTTACTTGGGAAAACTACTTGCTCAGAGTAAGGCCTGCTGAGGTCACGTTTGTTCAGGGCTTCATCCAGTCAAGATCTGGTTATCTCCAAGGTGGGAGATCCTGCAGACTCTCTGATCATCAATTCCAGTGCTACATCACCCTTCCAGTGAAAAAAAAAATCCTAATAACAAGCGAGAATTTCCCGCATTGTGCTTGATGTGTCTCTTGTCCTGTCACTGTCTTCCTCTTAGAAGAACTTGGATTCAACTTTATACACACGGTATTTTCTCTAGCTGCTACCAAGTCTCCTGACATTCTTCATTCTCTCTCCCTCCAAAACATTCAGTGGAGATGACCAGGTTCCTCCTTGCCACCATCCTCATTCATGATTTGCAGTCTTCCTTCATCCCTCTTTGGAGCCACTCCATTGCCTAGACCAGTGAATGAGTTTAATGCTGAAACAGAGCCAGCTCTTGCCTTCTTTTAAAGAAGTCAGAGTCAGCAGTGCTCTACAACTAGGCGAGCCTTTCTGAAACAAATGCACACGGCCAGTCCTTCGGGTAGCGGGATCCAAAATTCCTCAAGCCAGAAGGCTCAGGCCAAAGTTGATTAAGCCTTCAGCAGAAGAGGACATACTGTTTTCTTGGTATTTTCTCCTCCAGGTATTTAAAATTCACTCTTTTCTCTCTTGTGGTCCCTGTATACTTTTCCTCAGCCTGTGTTTCCTAGGCAGCTCATGCATGTGGAAATAATTTCTGCAATGCCAATATTTCCTTTTTTGAGTCTGCTTCAGTTCAAGACAAAAGAGCGTGGCCCTATTCAAGTTTGAAAGGCTATTCTGCACCACATTAGACCAATACAAATGGACTCATGTTTTCTTGTCTTTCAGCATAATATGAGGCTCTTACCTATTTCCGCCCCTTATAAAAATATATATACAAATGCTGGGAAAGAAAAGCAAGCCCAGCAGTATGAAAGAACTACAAAACATCCTCATATTCTGCATATTGACAATCTGGTCATGGTCAGGTTTTGATGTACACGACAGGGAACTTATATATATCATAAAAATTTATCTATGGTGAAGTTAGAAGGATCGAATTTGTATGTCCTAAGGCAAAAAGCTGCTGCAGTAATCTAGTCTGAGGTTGAAGTGTCATGTCTAACAAGTTCAGGTCTAGTAGAGACATCAATATACTGTGAGATAAGCAGTATCTACCCAAAGGGCTCCTACTAGTCACTGTACCACAAGTTTATTTTGCATCTCTGGGCCACTAAGATTATGTTCACTTACTCTATTACATTTTACATAGTGACTTCATATTTTTAAAATAATTTTTCAAGAGCTGAAAGTAGAATTTTCCATTATCTCATTTTCAGAACTAGCCTAACTCATATATTGGTACAAGGATGGTAGGGCTTATTTATTTTATATCCTGACATTAAAAAAATATTTGAAAAAATATTTTTCTATGTCATTTCTAGCAGCCAGGAATTGACGACAGTAATCAATCAGCTTATTATTATTATTACTGGAAGTAACAATTTTGGCTATAAGTCAAAGCATGCATTACAGCCTTGAGGATGCTTCCATGCAGCAAAAGTTCTGGAAAGCATTTAGGTGGCATAGTGAAATTTCCAGACGGCTCTGGGGAATAGATATTAAAGAAACTCTTCAACCTTTTGAAAGAATGTTGTATGTTCTCCTTTCTCCTCAGAGTTCCAGTCTGTGAGGTTTCATGATTAAAGCCTCAACTCACCCCAAATTATAAGGTAATCACGTGCCACTCTACACTGACATCAAGAACCCATTTCACACAGAATTTTTGGCTGGTGGCTGGATGGAGGTACAAGAGTAAAGTAACGTTCATACAGCATTGCAGAAATCTAGTCTGAAGTTTTTCCCCTCTTCAGCAAAGCCCCGGGCAATTTATGTGCTTTGCTGAATTCTCTGAGTCCGGAATCTTTAGACTGGAAAGTACATGGAAACCCAAAACATCCTCTCACCATAACTAACCACTGCAAAGCTCACAAAAGATTGGGGCTCCCAGGCTCTGTCTAGGCTCTGCCTGCTAGAGTGCTCCCAAGGGTGCTTTGAAGTTAAAAATCTCCAGCATCTGAAGTCCAGGTTTCCTCTACGTCACCTTGGGCTGACTATAAATTCAGTCTGCTCTTGACAAGTTTGGAGCCCTTTGGAAAATCCCAAGATCCTTACAAAGTAGGATCTGCATAATGCTTTCTGCCAGACATTGTCACTAGAAGATCAGGAGGGTGGTGGGAAACTGCACAAAGTATCAGGACCTCATAATGCCACAGGAGAGCCTTCAGGTAGTAGAGTCAGCAAACTGCTGAGTCCTGAATCTATCAGAGGCACAAAAACCAGACAGACTTGAGATAATCTCCTCCACTTCCACTTTCAAACCAGGTAGATTTCTTCTTCCCATTTCTCCTACTGGCTTGTAACTGCTTCAACAATTAGAGATTAATTGTCAATGTTCTTGTATTCCTTTTGTGTGTATGCTCTTTGCTTAATTAGGTCTGCTGCAGGGAGGTTGGACCAAATGACCCACTGTGGTCCCTTCCAACCTTACCCATTCTGTGATTCTTCCCCACAGATGATGCCTCTAATATTCTCTTAAAGAGCATCTGACCTTGATTTAGGCAGCTAATCCCAATCTTCTCACTCTGCTGTAGGCAGAGTAGAAATTCCCCTTTTCCTGTGGTTTCCTTGATCCCTGATATTGATTCTGGCTCTGACTGCTGCCCTCCGCAGTGGAGGCATCCCTCCAGGAAAAAAAACAGATATTCAGTGTCAGCAAAGGCCAATGTTCTCCTGTCCACCAACCCCATTAGGCTGAGATACTCATAGCAGTGCTATGATGTTTCACAGGTGACATTTCTTGCCCTCCCTGGAAAGAACTGTCCCTGCTTAGATTCTTCCTTCTTGCTTAAATAGAACACACATCACCAAGTGTTGCTTATCCAGGGAAAATTGCTGTTATTCCTCTAATATGAAACAGATCAATATACCACAGACTTGGAGCAACTGAATTAGAAATTAACAGGAAAAAAAAAAAGAAGATTGAGAGAAAAAAAACCCCAAATCACAAATGAAACAACTCCTGTCCTCAATCTTATGTTTAAGCCAAGAAATATATTAAAACTTGGTTTTAACTTGTAAGTATTGGCAAGCAAAGTCAATCCTAGAGCAATCACAGAGGAATAAAACAGCAGCCGTAAAAACCAGACTGGATACTGAGAGATAAACTCCTGCACATCCATTTACACAATTAATAACTGCCACAATAACTGCAATTCATTTAGGAGATGAAATCAAATCATAAATCAGTCCTCAGCCACATGTTAAACAAAAAATACCAATTTTAAAACGTAACTGCTGAGTGTGGCATTAGTAATTGTAAATCAGTAATTGCATGTTGTAAGTACAGATGCTTATCCCTTTAGGTTGCTCACAGTTCTGTATGCATGTTTTGCACTACCATTGGGTCCCCAGAGCTGTCACATTCCACATTATTTATTCCCAGGGTAGTGTATTATAACCTGCAGATTTCCATGTACCTGCTTGGCCTGTTTGCTCACTGGACTTGTGCTGCATCATTTGCCCAGTGATCACATACGTGACCAGCAGTCCTTCTTGCTAGGAGTCTTAACAGAAAGAGACGGTTCTCCAGGCTGCAGCAGTGAGGTTTTGTCCTGATAGAACAACTTCCAAATAGCATTGACTATTACAACGACGAAGCAAAACACATGATTCCTGTTCACAGGGCATTAGCATGTGTAGCTGTAAAATTCAACCTTTGCTAAAGGTTTTACTTACGTTGCACTATTTCATGCTTACAGCTTGTTCCAGAAGAGAGGGAATGTGTAGCATCCATGACAGACATGCAGTTGCTGACTGTCTGTGATGGTTTGCTGCTCCTGAGCAGATGCGGTGAGGATGAGGCAAGGGATCATGCGTGTTTCCCTCTATTGTCTCTGGTTGCTCATGGCAGGTATGGCACATGGACTTCTTATCTTCTTCATCTCTTGCAACTTAGTGTAGCCCTTGGATGTGACTCGAGAAATTGGTCCACAAATTAACTATCGTATTCACCTTGAGAGAAAAAGCAGCTCCTTCCTCCCTTGTATCCATTGTAACCCTCATGCAGAGTAAGACTGAGGTTTAGTGGAATTCTTGTGTCCCTGCATTTGAGGTAATTGCTCTTCAAAAAAAGAAAGTCCCATAACACATGCAATATTAATGCACTGTGGGGGATTTTCTTCAGCTTCACTGAGCTTTGGATTAAGCTTCATATAACTTGAGACTTTCCACAGTCTCAGACCTCATTGTTTTTGGCCTTTCTGCAAGCCTACAAGGGACCCAGCAGCACACACACACCACACATCGCTCCCTCCCCACCCCCAGCAGGATTTCACTCAGCTCCATTTCCATCTTAATTCACCAGTTGATCTAATGATATTTTGAGTGAGGCCAATTCCACATTTGCTCATCAATACTGCATCTCACATCTCAGCCCTAGAGATTTCTATATTTATCTTGCCTGGGATTGCAGGGAAGGATGTAAGGAGACTGTAAGTAGTTTGCACCGTTCTCCTTGACTTATCAAGGGCTTCTGGTATGGAAACAGCGCTGGCTGTTTGGAAATGAATTTGCAAACCAAACATAGGTACAGACAGACACACCAAGTTCCCATACAGTATAACATAACACATGATATATGATATGATACATGGCTGAAAAATAGTTTGCTTACATTTCTTTACATATCATGTAATATTAATATTCCTGTCCATGGCAAAGCAGGAAGTATCTTTCTACAGCATTTCTCTGATGAAAAAGGAAGATACATTTTCAGTGCACATCTACTATGAGTAACACTTCATGCATGCCATACAATTATCTGTATTTCAGGTGAGATCTATGGGACACCGCTGAGGGCTTGAAACACTTATTCTACCTCCACTTTCTTTGGGATCATTCTGGATTATGCTATCTAGTTACTTAGCCTTTATAATACATTTTTTAAGCACTTACTTGGACAACTATCAAGTATCCTTTAGGACTCCCACAGACAGAGAAGCAGATTCACTGTAACCATCTGGGGCCAGATCTATGATTAACTTTCAAGTCAGTGTGCCTGTAGGAAAGGACTGTGTGTTAGAAACGTTTCTTCCACTTCAACCAGAAAAAAACCCCAAAGTTTAAAAGTGGCCTCTGGATTTGGGTGCCCAGCATGAGACAGTTTTTCTGTTAGGCATGCAAAAATCACTGATACTTACAAAATTTTGGAAGCTGGTGGTCTCCTGTCCCTAAACCAGAGATCCTCCCTCCCTTACACTGGCAACTGAGTTTCATTCACAACTCTTCTGGAAATTACTCATTTGACACATGGTAATAGGATCTAAAATCACAATGTCCTTTTGTAATGCTATGACCTGCCTCTCCTGCTGTTTTTTCCATCATTAACCTTCAGGTTTTGGTTTCATTGACTTTATCTGCTGTTTCAATTTACAAGGGAATGACACCAAGACAGGCACCTCAGTTGGAGAGTTTGGGATGAGTAATTGCTCCTCATTTGGCTAAGAAATTCTCTAGCTGTTTCTGTCACACTGTAAGACTGTCTGGAGACCTCTAAGACCTCTGATCTATATCTGCAAGCTTTCCTGATCCCATAAGCCAAGAGCTCCTTGACTCCAATAAAACAGGATTTCTTCATTGCTTGACAGAGCATCTCCTACAGTGGCAGTCTGCATGCTTTTACCCCTGAGCACCCCAGCTGCTCACACCTCACAGACATCCCTCTGGCCCTACCAGTACATCAGTCAGCCCGACCACCAGCAACCGCATCCACTTTAACTTTCAGCAAAGCACCAAAGGCACCTCCTTTACTGCTTCCCCCTGCCTGATTATCACATTTCATTGCCTTTTAACTTCCTGGTACATTCAGAGGAACATAAGCTTCACAGATGGATGGTGAGCAGTCTATGAATGAAAATAGACTGGTTGAAGTCCAAATAATGGCTATGTAGTCACAGGTAGACCAATCCAAAGAAGACCCTTCCTAAGTGACTCCATGTGCAGCTCACTGGGCTTAGGTTGGGAATAGCGTCAGTGCTTTAAGAAACATGAGAGAGCTTGTTTACGACATATCCCTTTTTAGCCCCTGAACTAATTTCATTCTCCCTCAAACCCAGTTTCAGTCAGATTACTCATGTGCCAACTTGGACTGGATGCAACAGTGGGACAGAAGGGGCTGTACGGAAACAATGTAAGCCCCACATGTTAGTTGTGGGGCTAACAGGTGAAGACCAGGCCAGGGAGGTATGTGTATACAGATGTTCCCTAGTTTCCAGCAGCTGAGGCTGCTTGCACCTTTGCAGAAATGGTGGACTGAGGACAGGATGCTGCTATCTCAGCTTGTGTCAAAGAGAGGCAAGAGCATCTCATAGCTTTGTCTCAAGAGCGTATGCAAACATTTGGAAGGAATTTGGCTCAGCGTTTTCAGAGTCCACAAGCTAGCAGGTGTCTACAGTGCTGAAAACAAGCTGGCACCTTGCAGCTGCCTACTTTTGTAGGCCCAAAGTGCCAAGGAGAAGTCAATCCACTGTGGGGATGACAGGGCCCCTTTAGCTGTGCTGGTGTAATGCAAACAGTGGGGTAGCAGGGCAGTGGAGAGGTTGTGTAATTGTGCAGCTCCCACAGTCACACTGCAGCTGTCACGAGACTCAGAGCCAGCCGTCTACTGATGCTGTTGGCAGGCATCAAGAGGACAACGTCCTAAGGAAAACTTCCTGAAATTTTGAAGATGCCTAGACTGAGGCAAGAGTGGTTCTTTGGACTGTCTCTGGCACGAATTGGGACGAAGAACTTCAGTTAACATGAAGTACACCAGCTTGCACACACATACCTTCTCTTACAGAGACTCTGGCAAAAGTGTATCAGAGTGTGTAGAGTATCTTCTTTTCAAGGTAGAATTTTCAGCCAACAATGTCAGACTGCTTTTAATCTTTAGTTAGTCAATCTGAATTATTTCTGTGAAATAGAAAGACCACATGGACATGGATCACTTCACCCCAGCCTTGAAGCATTGTTACCACTGGAGTACAGCATCAGCTGGGTAGTAATATGCAGTGACATCTTCTCAAGTTTAAAAGGAAGTGAAGATGGTCATCTCTAGTTCAATTTCATGACGAGTGTGGGAGGCTCAAGTGCAAACTTCAGAGTGAAGCTGTACACAAACTGGACCTGGGGGAGTTAAGATTTGCTTTACAAAGCAGCTGTCACTCTGTCACAATAATATTGCTCAGGACTGGGAGTGATCAGGGTAGCAAGGCAGGTCAGAGTCTACATGTTGCAAGAGCTTTGGTTTCTCTGTCAATAACTGAATCAGCCTGGAAATAACTCTTAAGAAAAAATCCCCAGCACCCTTCCAGGCTGCTGGAAGCCCACATGGGCCCAAGAAGTCCTTGTTTGCACTGTTCTCCATCCCTCCCATTACATCTATGCAGATTCTCAGGGTAGGAGCAATCTCTGGACAGCTCTTCCCTATTTAAGGTAATATTTAATCCTGCATTTACCTGAAAGCCAGTTCTGATGCTAGTTCTTGGGTCAATAATTTCTGTAACAGCAACAGATGAAAACACTCAGCATTCTCTCACATGACTAATAACATTTCAACAGTCAGCAGGTGAAGAAACTCAGCTGTAAAATTCTTCTGCACATAAGGACCCAGAAAATGACAACTCTTGCCTTACCAAGACAGCATATGTATTGAATCCATTCCTTTCAGTGAAGGCAGAAGGGAAAGTGTTAATTATTCTCTGTAGGATGAATGAAATGCACTGTACAATTAGCACCTCCTGTGCTCCTGCCTAATGACAGGCTTAACTTAAGCGAATTCTCTGTACTGTCCTACGTATCACCTTTCCTCTGACATTATCTTCATTTTCTTGGCTCTCTACGTAGAATTTTAATGAGATCTTAATTGTTTTTCCATCAGCTGCAAGGATTTCAATCCCAAGTCATATGTTGGTTGTCATTCTACAGAAGGTGGTATGGGGAGCTGTAGAGATGTTCTCTTGCTAAAACAGAGCAGGAGGCAGCCCCCACACTTCACACTGCATCCCAGGGAAGGGCTGTCTCTGTGTTTCCAGTGCAGGCCCAGACACTACAGCTTGGCATTTCTGCAGTTACACAGTGGGGACAGGACGGGAAAAATCAAATCACCACCACCACCTCCCTGCAACTCCACTGGTTGCAACGAGGTTTGAGGTGTTGGTTTCTGCATCTGCCTGACAAGGGTTTGCGCTCAACACCATCAGAGGACTTGCAAGTGCCAAATGAGCTGTACATCAGCCTCCTATTTTAGGTCCTTGCCATTTACTGGTCGCCTGCATACTTTTGTCTTTTGTTTCATCATTCAGATCATCTTCAGTAGTACAGCCTATTTAAAACACATTTACTTACTTCTCTTAAATGGTTTCAAGGGCACTTCCGAAGATAGCAGAGATTCCCTGAAGCATCATGAGGAAAACAGGATGTTGCAAGAGCAACTGGGTAGAGCTCACCATATCTACTGACCATGGGGAGCATGAAGCGTTTCTTGGTATACAGACCCATGATGTGGTGCTGTTATGGAGAAAGATGCCATGTGCTAGGATTACTCTGTATGGTCATCCAACTGCATGAAGATAAATTTCAGATTTAAATTACAGAGATGCTGCCCTGTAGTTCACTACCAAGCCATTTCAACAGCTGACACTGCCTGTGGGAGTCTGGCACTAGGTGTAAGGGTGCAGGGCCTGTGAGGAAGGGTGGCATCACAGCAGGCAGGCAAGCCCTGAGCACCAGGGCTCTGAGGCTGATGGGAGAAGTCCCAGACACAGAAAGGGAATCTTGGTGTCTATACAGGGCTCCGACAGGGCTTCAAAGTCTGCACTCAGCGAAGGGCCAGGAACCTAAAACCAAAGATAATTAATTAATATCTCAGACTTCTGTAATATTCACTCCTGGGTCCTTATATATAAGTTACAATCAATTGTCTGGAAATACATTAGCAAACAGCAGCATTTAAGAAATGAGGAAACTGAGACATATATTGCTGGTCTGAAGAGTATGAAATCAGAGGAAAATATAACTTGGGGTCTTAGAGAAAAGTAGTTTCAGGGCCAGGAGGAAAACCTCAGCTTCCCGCTCTGAATCCTGTGTTCCTCGACTGGACAATGCTACACAGACTAGCCAGCCATGTTTAATCAATACTTACATATTTTTGCTATTCATCCATGAAATTAGTATTTATTAAAATACTTCTCACAGCCTGGTTCCAGCACACTACTCTATTTCAGCATGCACAGCATTCAATGACAGTTTCCATGTAGCTGTCTTCTGTAATCACATATTCTGCCTTCCCAAAATATCTCTTTCCCTTATAGGGAACAATATGGAAGAAATAGCATCTTTTATGTCATAGCCGCTGTGTGACAGCTATGTGGTTTCCATCTACACCTTACACTCATTATAAATACTCACTTTTTGACAGCTAGAATCTTCCCTTTGGGGCTTTGGTGCCAATCCAAATCCCAGGAAAGTGTAAGAAAACAAATTAATTAGGCACTGGAGAGTGTGAATGTTGCCCAAAGGTATACATTGGCAACTAAATATGAGAAGCCTATGATGCTTATTAAGTGACTAGAGCTTGGCTGGTTGGCAGGAACACAGCTCCTGCACCAGGGAGCAGTGGGCAGTTCTGCAGCTGGAAGCACAGCCGGAGCTCTGCGCCGCATCTTTCTGCACGCTAGGCATATCTCCTGCTCCGCTTAGGGGTGACATCAGGAAGCCGCCTCAGCATTTGAGGTAGGTGCTTTACATTTGATCAGTTGCTACAAACAAGATAGGCCAGAGTCTCCACATAAACATGCAAGGCTGTAAGATAACCACACAAAGTGACATCCCCTCAGCAATGGGCTGCTTCCTACTTTGGCATCCACAGAGCATCATAGCCATTCAAACTGGGCTCTCATTTTGACCACTAATAGGAAGATGCAAGGAAGCTGATGAGACCCAAAAACTTTGTTTACTCCCTCTTTCGCAGACTATCTTTCATTATCCATGACAAATATTCAAATTAAAGCAAACACTGCAGATACGAGGGAATCTGTAATTCACTGACAAGAAATGCTGCCTTCAGGACCTCTTTCATGACCATGATAAATAGAAAGCCACAGCACTGCAAAACTAAAATCAGTGCTGACAGTCCAGCTCTTGCCTTCTTTAAACAAACTGCCAAAATGTGCAAAAATTTAAGTATTCAGAGAGATAACACACTGTTTGCTCAGTGCACCTCATCTGTAATTTACAGATTGATAATGTTGGCATCACTTGAACACTCTACCCTTACTTTAAAAATGTGTCCCTTGCCTAGAGCTTTAGACAAATCATCTAATTTCCCACCAAGCCAGTAACATTCAATTAAGTGCTGCTACTAGAGCAGAACAAAATATGTTCCTGTTGTATCATAAATGGAGGACCCTTGAGTCCAGAATTTAAATGTCAAGGTGCAGGCAGGGGCTGATGCATTTGTCATACCTTACATTTCTGGATTAACTCCTCTTTCAAAAGCATAACCATACTTCTGAGACATGCAAAAGCAAGCAAAAAGATGGCTATACCAGCTCTGGCCTACACCACCAGGTACTTTCATCTAGAGAAAATGTAATACTCATGTAATAAACAAAGTCCAAAAAATGTCAATTTAAAAATTCCTCTGAATATCTTATGTCAACTGTGTCTTATGCCAACATTCTCCCCATTCTCCTTTCTACATCTTGCTCCCTCTCCAGTTACATTTTCTGGTGTCATGTACCTTTTAACCAGGAGGAAAGACGTTTTACTTTTTCTACACAAAAAACTCTCAGCAGCCTTCTGAAAGCAGATACCTTTAACAAACAACCTCCAATTAAATTGCGAAAGAGACACACTTAAAAAGCAAGCATGCAAACAAAAATCCATAAAAGTCCCTGAACAAGCCCCATCTTGAGAGAGAACCCTGCACTGGGTTGAGGGTATGATTAAGCAGTGATAACCCCAGAAACTGGAAAGCTTCCCAAGGGTGTAAGAGATCTTTAAACATAATTCCCTCTGCAACCAAAACTTGAACTCAGTTCCTTGGAAGTGAAACTCTAGCCTATTCATCCCAGTAACCTCGTGTTAAGGCACCATGTGAAGTACCTGGCTTTTCAGGCTACAACTTCCTACAGCTGCTGATGGAGAGCTGCAACGCGGCCGGTGCAGTGCGGAGGAGCTGCAAGGCCTCCGAAAGAGGCAATTAGCACCAGGCTGATGCCTGTTGATACCTGCACTGTGTGTGGAGGTGAAAATGCAGGTAATGTGAATAGAGCAGGAGCCCACAAACATAAGGAGGGGCTGTGGGCTATTGAGGCATGGACAGCTAATGGAAATACCCTCTGCAGTGCCATGGAGCAATGATACACCCCCAATGCACCCATGCAGCTGGCAGGGCTTTTAGGCCCCTAGGAGGCTCCATCCTCAGGAAACATAGAGAGAGACGATGTATTTAATCACACAACAGAAATGTTTCTGGCTATGCACATGCATGTATGGAGTCCCCTGATTGGGGAGGAAGCTGGCACCTATGAATCTCACGACCAAATAGAGTACATAAATGCACACATTTATGTAGTCATGTGTGCTTTCCTCATGGTCTGTGTGTGTGCCTTACCTGGCTTTATGAGAGGTTGCATCAATCAGTTTGGGAAACTGCTTGGGATCCTCAACTTCCAAGGAAGGAATGGATAAAATCTCCAACAGATCTGGGATTTTGGAAAGCTGTTTGACTTGCCTAAAGTAAAACACAGAAAGTATATCACGAAACACTGAATATGGTGCTTTTCTTCCATTATTTCTGAAAAGGGTAATTAATGTCTTTGCCTGTGCTGTAGTGAGTCCTTCAGGTCACAGGAAGTGGTGACATACAGACAAAAATAAGATCAGTATTGCATTCAGTTCACATCTGTGTGGTTCCCACTGCTAGAGCCAAGATTATTTTTCTCCTTTAATTTTAATCATGCATGCAGAAAATGAGAACTATGTAGCACACTCCTTCCAAGCCAGAGTGGCAGACAGCCTGACTCCTCTTCCCTACCAACAGCCTTTTGGGGCCACACCATCCCTGACCATTCCAGAGCACAGCTTCACTGACAGCATACACAACTTGACAAGTAATAAGTACAAGATGGTGAAGGAATTTTCTTCTCTCCCCACCCCCACCTTTTAGTAGCACTGAATCTATATAAACAAATTATATCATTGACTTTGCTCGTAGATGAGCCTTTTCATCTGGGAGTACTACTTCATTCAAAATGAGGGATTGGAAACCCTTCACAAGAGACAGGTAAAACTACCATTGACACATCATTCCCAAATATACCTAAAAAAAAAAAAAAAAGATAGCAAGAGGCAGAGATTGACCAAGGGACCTACAAGTGCCTTTTTCCATTTCTAGCTGCTATGGGCTTCCTTGGGGAGAAACAGTGGCTGTCTCCCAGAAGTGATGAGAACCCTGGCTTTGCCCTGGCTTGAAGCTGAGCTACACTGGAGAGGTGAAATAACTTACAAGAAGTACTGATTGCTCTCCCTGTTAATTCAAGTAAGATGCTGGCCCACAGGGCCCCTCTGCTGCTCCTCAGCAGCCAGGGTAAGGCAGGGACATAAGTAAGGGGAGCAGTGGGGGGCAGTGCTTGACTTTCCCCAGGGTTCCCACAGTGGCCAAACCAGCTGCTGAGGAGAAGCAACACCTCACATTATCCCCTTTGTATTCCTTGCAGGGAGCACAGTGGGCAAGCAAGCAGCCTGTCGCATGGGAGGGAGGGAAGCTGCCTTAGTCAGCGTGGCAGGAGTCAGTGCTGCTCCCTGCACTGTGAGAAGATGGAGGGAGATGTGTCCCCATTCTATCATGGAAATAAAATGCTTGATTATTTCAATATAATAATGAAACTTTTAGCTCAGGCAGAGCATACAAGACGTCTCAGATGCTCTCAAAACTTCTTCCTTAGATTTGTTGTGCAAGAAGGCACCATAAACTACAGGTAAACCCACAGGTTTTCTTTTGATGCTGGGAGCCCTCACTTCAGTGCATCCCCACTGGAGCTTCACAAATTGTGAAAATTGTTCTCTTTTGTTTTTTCCCAATGATGCCATGAAACCAGGACACAACACCAGGGCAACTAACTGCATATACCAAGCTTCAAAAGATAACAGCTTATATGATCTCTGACAAGTTTCCATAGATGTTTTCTTTTACTACTGTTTAAACCCACTGCAGAGTCCTTATGCATCCATACAGGTAATCCTGGAGTGGATTTTATGGGGTAACACAAGATCCCCAAGACAGACATTGGCCACCTTGGTCTGACAACAGAAAGGGGAATATAAAAGAAGATTTCGAGGTCATTTCCAAGCCAATATTAATTTTTTTTTTTCTGCTTGCCAAGAGACACTTATCAAATAGTCACATCTTGTTAGAATTACCTTGATACAAACATCTATTACAAAATTTTCTGTTCATAGCATATAAACTTCTATAAAAGTTCAGCAAAAAATTGATGTGAATTCAATCCATGACCAGGAGAAATGGGGAAAAGGGGTATTCATTTTTTTGCACCAGTAATTTGTATAAATTCAGCAAAAAAATTGCATTTTACTGTCAGCCAATATACAAGTTCTTTGTATGATTTGGGGGGGGCATGACACCCAAATTGCATAATTTCAGTGATTCAATGCATCTTCTGCCAGTCAACAAGAGCTTTCAGCCTAGACAAAGACTAAAAGAAAGCATACCAAATAAAAGCCATGGACATATAATTGTCATTTCCCAAAAGCTTCTTTCAGTCCCAGCTTCTCAGAAAACTACCCAAGCATTAAAGCTGCTGCCTCTCAGGGAAACTAATTATAACTCAAAAAAAAAAGGGGGGCGGGGGGTGAAACCTACATGTCTAACTGAATATATAAAGGATAATCGAGTCATTAAAACTAACAACATTTGAGACGGCAAAAGAATCACAAGGCAAGAATGGATGTGTTGGACACCATCAGGCTCCCATCAGATTATTCACGTAAAAATGCAGCCATCACCAAAAGAATGTAATCCTTGTGTGCTTCCACTGATACGGCTCAGATGTGCATGCTGGTATTTCTGAGCTCTTGCAGAGCTGAGAGTGTCAGCAATTCATTGTTTACTGTCTGGACTGAATTGACTCTTCAAGCTCCTTAATGATACACAGACAGCCAATGCTTCATCCACCAAGGCATGCTGATTGCCATCCAAGTAAGTATAAGCTTTCACATAGCTCTAAAGCAGGGTCCTCCTCACATCGTCCAAGGAACTGCTCACAAAGGCTCCATTTAATCCGCGCAGCTCCACCTTTGTGGCACTGCAAGACAGTCATCCTTTTAAGAAGAACTAAGTCCTGGAATCAAGAGAAGCCAGTGGGTGCTGCGAGGAAGGCAGACGGCAGAGGATAGGTATGCTTTCTGGCCATAATGTATCATGAAAATAGTCGCTATCTCTATCGGTACGATTGCACAGTCCCAAAGAGATCATGAGAGCATGTTTTCTGAATAACTTCAGTCATTCCCTCATCTAACCTTGCCAACAAAAAGCTCGATAAGACAAGTTCTTTTGTCAGCAGCTGAGGTAATGAAACTCAGCTTCCTATGGATTTGTTACATACTCCCACAATACTGCTGAAACCAGCCTACTACCACTCTGTTACACCTTTGGGTTTACTCTGTATCCCTCACTGACAACATTCTCAGGTCTTTTGATGCTTGCTCATCCTTCAAAAATAGTCATGTCCCTGAAAAACGGACAGTGAATGATACCTTATATCCCTCCCTTACTGCTGTCACCTATTCATCGTGGTGGTTTCATTTATTTCCCTTTCCGTCTGACACCCTGCAGTTCCCCTCCAATCCCTTGCAGGTCTCCAGTGACATCTTGGGCTCCCACAAAACCTTTACTTTTCCATTGCTTTGAGGCAAGCAAGAAACAGCCTATGCTCTCACTGGTTTAAAACCTTTCACACAACGAGAAGGCAAATGGCTTTCATACATTTGGGCATACAGAAGGGACAATGGCTGAACGATCATGGCTTTACCTTGAGGGGGCATTAATCAAGCCTTTGGAAAATTTCCACCAGACTTCCTGAAATGCATAAAAATGGTAATGTCTTTGAGAGGTTTTCCTTTCTTTCCAGATAGGCTGAAATTTGCTGACAGTTTGAAAAGTTACGTGGAGGAGCGGGGTGGCGGGGGGGCAACAGATGGACAGACAGCCATGGCAACTGTGTAAGCCTCATTTCTTCAGAAAACCACACTAAAAATAGAAGAAAAACACAGTGGCTGACAGATTTAATTAACATAAACATACAAGGTTTTTATTCCATTAGCATTCTTACTGGTCTAACTATTGCATGAGAGGTTTAGTTGCCATTTCTGAGAGAAAATAACTCAGCTGTGCAACATTCTGTCTGCAAAGACTCCCTCAGACTCTGAATTTCTAGGCAAAAGACACCCTTTCCCACTGCTTCTTCTCATTAGTCAAGAGTTCCCTCTAACAGACAGAGAGCAAGCTCTTAAATTTGCCTTGTGGATTTTTTCCTTCTCTCTGTTTATTCGTATTTAACTTGGAAGAGCTGCAGACTGAATAAGGATATTAAGACTACCACTTAAAACAATGCATTATGTACTAAGGGTATAAATCAAAGTCATGATGTCAGTGGAAAGACTCTCATTAAATTCAATAAGTTTGGAGTGTCAGTTATTAGAGAGTAGAAACTCTTGGTGAGAAAGTATCAGAGCATCTCATGTGACTGAGGTCCTCCAGGCAGCTGAGTTGAGCCACTCTTTGTGTGCTGGGGCCAGGCAGAGTAAATCCAAGCAGCACCATGCAGTGACTCACAGAAATGCTAACCTGAACAAGCCCCCCAGTAACACAGCTGTTAGGGCTGTTTCTAGCATTGGTGCAGATTGTGATACCTCTTCTTTTGAGTCTAAAAAGGTTGTATGCCCTCATAACACCTAAAAATTAATAAAAATACTCCTTTGCTCAATCTGATTTTGGGATTAAAGTTCCTGAGTTATCCTTTCAGCCTAGACTGTAGCTAGGATGTCTTGTCTGAATGCTGCCTTCAATTTCTAACACCTTGACCACAGATCAGATACATTTTTCTTCAGTAATTCAACACAGCCTTTAGGACACTACTAGATGACACACTAGAGTCATCTAGGGACTTAGAGGGACTTGTCCAAATGAAGTGGAATTTACCTTAAGGAAAAAGCCACTACAAATTCCACCTAAAATTCACCTTGGAATGTCTTTGATAAGTGGTGAGCAGATCTTGTTTGGGTAGGAGTACGAAATTAATTCCATCTAAATATCAGAGGTGCTCATTCTATGGAATACTGACATATCAGACACAAACACAGAATGAGCAGGTTTTTGGATGGACCATTATTAAACGTTTTGGCTCTGTGATGGCAGCAGGACAACTAAGAGACCACACAGACAATTGCAGCAATATGCAAGGATAGCAGAAACTAAAATCACTATAATTCATTTAAAAGTGCTTAATCTTCTGCCTAACGAAATTAATGTCATAGAAAAAGATTATCTGAGATAGGATACTGCTGGGAGGGTTCAGATCTTTTTTTAGCTGCTGCTCTGTTCCTGGCAGGCTTTTTTTTTTTCTCTCAACTCATGCAGTGCAATCATGCTGAGGAGTTCTTGAATACTTTGTGACCCTAAAATTTGCCCCTTATTTGGTTTTGCAGATGTAATCACTTTACAGGGTCCCTAGCCTTCTCCAGGGGTATGAACAGACCCCACAGCCCTACGGAGACTGAGAGATTCACCTTTGCAGCCTTACTGGTTTGGGTTAGCACCCTGCCAAATGACCCAGAAGCAAGTGGTCACCTCCTGCTTCCATACACCAGCATCTACATTCGTTTCCAACATGCCAGCTTGCAGCCCTCAAAGCTTTCTCTCTGCTGCTTCTCCTGCAAAACACTGCCTATGGGAAACGAACAGACAGATGTCAAGGTCAGCCCGTAACTGACAGTCAACAACTTTTACTTCTCCTACCTTGCTCACTCTTGCTCTGTTACTGACAGTTCAGCTTTTCCACAGCCATTAGTTTCCTTGACTGCCATATATCTGCATTGTGAAAACTTGAACCTGTCTTGCTGGTTATTTGCAGATCTTCAATGCACACAGACACTGCAACGGCATGAATACAGGTCAGCCGCCAAGTTAGTGACATGGGACCTTTTGGAAAAGGACCTATGTGAAAAATTCAAGTCCTTGCAGAGATTTCTGTGATGATTAATAAATTCCATCTCAGCAAAGCCACCTTCTCCTGTGAGTATTTCAATGGCATGGAAGCTTCAGAGAGGATTTTTGGTTTTCCTTTATCTTTTGATATTTGTCGCACTAATCTGATGTAAAATCTGGCACTTCATTTCTACAAACTTTGTGGCACAGGCAGGAAGAAAACACAAACATCTTAACTACTTGTGAGATCTGCCTGGGAGAAGAGACAAAGAAAAATCAAGAACTAAACCTATCTATAGAAAAGGAAACAGAGCATAATTGTTGTGAGGTGCAGTGGAACCTACTGGGAGTTGCAAGGATATGGTCTTTCCAAAAGGAGAAGTCCAAGCAATTAGAAGAATAGCCATAAAATTCTTTATTTTCAGGGAAATGGATGAATCCTCAATTTTACAAGTTGCAGAGATCCGAGGGGAAAATATCTGTGTTTTCATAGCTTGTGTTTGGGTAGTTACTCATCAGAAAAAGTTAGAGGGATTTGATACTGTGAGTGTACCATAAAAACTCATTTTCCTCTTGCGCCCCTTACAGATAAGTATCTTCTACCTTCCTCTTTCCTTCTCTGGTTTGTAAATAAGGAGGATAACTATTCAGGAAGAGCATGAAGATGGCAGCCAAGTTTGTGTAGTAGCAGCTGAAAATTTTCTGGTTGTTCAGAAGAACCAAAATGTAGAATGCACCCAGGTGCTGGAAAGGAAAACAAGAGGTGTCAGTGGGCAAGAGGGGAGCCTGGTGCCCTCAGAGATGTGCCATCCCAAAAGCTCCCTGACAAAGCTCTGCAACTAATTCAGCAGCCAGAAAATGCTAAAGCTGACTGAAAATCTGAAGGAGAAGACAGCATGGTGGCAGGAAGACCTTGGCACTGTATGGAAGTGGACACTGGATGAACATTTCACCAGAAACCTCACCCCATTTCTCCCTGAGGAATGCACAGACCAGCTCTACAGGAAATGCTGTACGATGAGGCAGCCTCTAACTTTAAATGACTTTTACGTCAAAATCCCAGGTAATGTTGCAGCACTACAAAGCCTCTTTGAGAGCCCTTGCTGAAGCAGAAATTTTCATCTCACAAGAAAGCCAAGAGCAGGAGATCCTGAAAAAACAGGCCAAAAGCAGTTTCCTTGTAAATAACACTAATATCGGAAAGTCTCCTGGACCTCAAAGAGAAACCAGTGGCCCAAGGACCTGGTCACTGGGCTGTACTGGTCCAAGGATATGAATCATAGAAGCACGATGGTCACATTCTGTTCTGAGCATGCTGTTTATTTTTCCTCCTCCTTCAGTCCTGGACCTCTCTGCTGTGCCCGCCACCAATGCTGCCAGCTGCAGAGGTTATAAGGTGGATGACTGTCAACAGGAACTGAACTATAATCACAGCAGTTCCTGAAGCAGCCATCAACTGGCAGCCAAGTTCAGAGAAGAGCCAGAAATCTACAGGTCAAAAACTTTTCCCAAAACTGACTGGTATTTTCTGTCAATAGGAGTACAAAGCACAGAAAAGTACTAGTCTGATTCAGTTATCTCTCCATAACCACTTGCCTTACGTAGAGGTAAATCACTGGCCAAAACCAGCAGCTGAGGAAAAGCAGGCTTCCTACTTGGCACACACCAGCCTTGAGGCAGTTTTGGTATGTAAAATCAGTTAATAGAGTAGACCAGCTCTGCCTCCATATCAGTCTTTAAGACTGTGTGATAGACTCTGAAGCAACAAACATACTCATTTTACACTCAGGAACTTTGTCCCTGATTTTCTAGTCAAAGACAAGAGGGCAGTGACAAGCACAGTATTTAAACCTCATGACACATGGGTAGAACCGTGACCCCCCTGGTGCTGTTCACCTCAAGCCCCTCAATGAAAGACTAAGCAAGGAAGCCCTGGCTAATTTAAGCACAGTAGGAACTTGACCACTGCCTTCCATGGGAGCAGAGTCTCATTGCACAGTTATACTGACACCTACCCAGTCACTGCGTTTTTATAGGATGCCAGCAGACCAAACATGGGTGATACTATTTTTCCAATGAGTGCCCTTATTAACAGTGACACCATGGCTTGTCCAGACAGCACACAACTGTGCAAAGGTCACCTTGAAAGGAATTGTACTGAACATCCCAGTCCTCTCTTGGCTAGAAGATGCAATTAAAAGTGTATTACTTTAAATGCCTCCCAAAGTCATGCCCTCATTGCTGCAGGATGTTGGGAAGGCAGATATTTAAGGGACTCCTTCATTTGTTGAGCTCATCATAAGATATGTTACTAATGCTGAAAAAGGTTTCCTTTGTGAAATTAGCCATTTAGAGCAGAAAGGTAGTGGGACTTACACAAGCAAGCATGCTCCATCAAAAGCAAACCTTAGGTTAACTGGCACACACAGCAGAGTGCCCAGTAAGACCAAAGCTTCTGTAAGGAAATAATTGTACAAGATAGCCCCTCTGAAACACATTAATGTTCAGTCTTCCTGCCATGGTTGTCATTTTTCCTGACCTCAGCAGCCTGGAGCCCAGAGGATGCGCACCTTCCAAAGCCCTTCTGCTCCCCTTGCTCCTTGGAACAAGATCAGCCTGGGTGTTCAGGGACCTCCTATGACAGCTGCGGTTTCCCACGGGACTCGGGTAGCCAGCAGGCAGGGAAGTGGCATAACAAAATACTACATTTGAATCAAGCCAGAATCACCTTGCCTCCACTGGACAACTTCACAGGCATTTTATAGAGGGTGTCTTGTCTTTTTGTCACTCTTGCTGTTTCATATGCTGGAGCTACCTTCAGGAGGTATGGCAGACATACCAGTCCTCTGGGAACACTCTGCCCTTTACAGGGTGAGACCATAACACAAGCTGGAAGAATGGTGAGATGAAGAAAAGAGTTGTTTCTCCTACACACTCCAGAGAATGCTTTTGAGCAAAAGTCAGGGTTGAGCATCAGTTTCTAAAATCGTAGGGCTGCCTATGTCAGGAACAGCACTTTCACCCAGGCTATCAGCTTTCTCAGGCCAGTTAAGGTTTGTAACTCTGAGCAGAGCAGCAAAAGTTTCCTAGCCCTGTCAGTATCCCAACAAAAAAGCCCTAGTGACTTTTGTCAGGTCACCTTCCAGTCACTGGAAGCGTTGGCCCAGGACGGAGCAAGACACTTCCATTCCCCAGACACTGAACACTGGTCCAGTTGTTCCCAAATTCAGGGTTATGAGCCCATTTGGACTTCAGGAATTTTGAGAGTATTTACAACTAAAGTTCAATTGCATCCAATATCTATGCTAGGGCTACAGACCCAGCATCATTCACACCCACTTCTGCTTCCCATTTCAGTGTTTCCTCATCTTAGTCTTCTTGCTGGCTTTTAAGCAAGGAAGAAGAAATAGGCATAGTAATATTGCATTTCCAGTATCTAGTTCTCAAAATTTTAGATACTATTAAAAAATTCCCCAGTTAGTCTAGATTCACATCAGTATTGCCTTTATTTTAGCAAGTGCCTTACCTAAGAGAAGAGAGTGAATATAAGAAAATTTGGTTCCCTTGGTACTGTTAATATAGTTGAAAAACTTGGCTGGTGAAAAAATAGTACCTCTGTCAGTGGCTTAATAGATAAAGTAACCTCTCTCAAATAACAAGAAGCATACATGTTATTAGAAAAAAATAAACACAATTTCCCTGTCAAGGAGCTATAGAACTTCTCTCTGAAGCAACTTGTCTGGGGCCATATGACAGCAATCTACTCATGTACTAGCAATATGCTCCAGTGGGAAGCAGATAAAACAAACATTAGACAAAGGATCAACATGTCCCTGCAGGAACTTAGATTCCACCAGAAATTCTTTATGTACCAGGCCTGTTAGGAAAACACTTTTTTAAAAAAACACATCCTGATAACAGCTTAATACTAAATAATCCCAAAGCCTGTAGAGCTGCCCTTCACTCTCTGCCCTAGCAAAATCTCATTATTCAATCTAAACAATGTATGTCAGTAGTATAGAGAAATGTGGAAACGGAGAAGAAAAAGAATAGAAACAGGAAAAAAATGGAGAAGGATATTTGTGCCAGCTGGATCTGTTACTCCCTAGGATTAAGGAAGTCAGAGAACCCCAGGAACAGCATTGACAAAAAGTCCCCAAATCCTTCTGTCTTTTGCTATGTGCTTCAAAAAGTTGTCATTGACTTTAACAAACACAGCTCCAAAATTTCTAAATAAAATCATCCCTAAAACTATTCACCCACTTTTCTACGTCAGTTACATAGCTATGTGCTATAACTATGTTAGTTAGTTCCTTTTTCACAAGGATCTACCTTTCATGGATGCCTGAAACCACTAGGATGCTCCCATGTGACCCTGCTAAAAGGGATTTTACTGTGCTCCTTGGAGGGGAAGCGATAACGGAGCCTTGGTACAGCACACGACTTTGTGTTTATGAAGGGATTTGCCCATGAAATTCAGACAGACATATGGTGATCATGCTGATACTACAGCTAAGAGTCATCATTCCTCTCTTTCTTCTCTAATTTGAAATAATTCACAGCAATTTATACATCCTAGACAGTTTCCACCGTGCTTATCATTTTAAATAATTTCAAGTATGTAAATAACTAACTTAGATCCAGAAAAAGGGCAGAATGCTACAGTGAAAGAAATGCTCATGCTACTCAAACAGGCAAGGACCATCCTCACTATTAGCAATGGTAAGCGACACAAATTTGATGCCTCATCTGCTACAAACAGATTGAAAATAAGTTTAGAAAGAGTGTTTGGAGCTCAACATGTGCCCCAGCACAGGGTTCAGGCACAATTCTAACATCCTTTTTGGTTTTAAAACTCATTCCTTACAGGGCAAGACAGAAGGAGAGCCATGGCCTCTTTGAGATGATGTAGGACAAGCCATCCTGGAATTACCCTGGAAAGAGACTGCTGCACTCAGAGCCAAAGCAGGCAAGAGTTTGATGATACTAACTAGTCCAAGAAAGAAAATATAGAAGATATAAATCAAAGATCAGTGACAGCTTTGGAAATCAGCTAGTACATTACATCCTGCCAGCCAAAAAACCTGCATCTCTTCAAACCCAGAGGAACTGTCAAAGTCATTACTGAATAACTACGGGGAACAAAATATTGACTTGAAGTCCTTTGTGCTCATAAATCGCAGGTTTCATTTTCCAAGCTGCAAGTTTCCTCATCTATGCAAATGCAGTACCTCAGGAAGTCTTTCCCCACAGTTTGTTCCTATCTATGTCAAAACAAATTATTCCTGTTATATAAGCTTTCTTTGGCAAAACCCAATTATTTTTCTTTTCTATTGTGTTCACCCTCCAAAAAAATAATCAACCAAAACTATTATCTTCCCATTCATTTTGATTCATTCTGATCTTCATACTCATTTCTGGCACAAATACTCACAATGAACAGATGATAGCAAAGTATTTAAAACGCAGGGTCACATAAACACTGGTGCAAATCTTGGGCCCAAAGGCTGAAGTATTGCTGCAGCAAAAACCTCCTGGGATTTTATTGCTGGTTTGAAGCACACTCTGCAGCATGAAGGTGACAACATTGGTAGTGGAGACTTGGACAAAATTTATCTATGAGGAACCACAGATGTAATCTTAGCAATGCAAACAGGTCTTCTTGTACAGATGGTAAATTTAATCTATGATACTGATTTCATTTCCCTTGGAGGTCCAGATAACCATCTGGTATAAATCAGACTGATTCCTTTGACTTCACCAGGATTATAAAGCTCTAAGCCAGTTACAGATCTTACCCAGTGGCTAAGAAACACTTGCTCATTTTCACTTAAAACTGGCAAATACTGATAACTTTAAGTTTCCAACCAAAGGCAAAGGTGAGCCAAACAAAAAAATTTTTTTTCTAAACAATGCAAACAGGAAAACCAGACATTATTTCAGGTCAGCCTGAAACATTTAATTCAAATTAAATGAATAGGCTTAGACTTACAAATGAAAAACAAAAATTAAAAACGTTTCTTCAAAAAACACCCCAGCAAATGGATGCAGGGCAGGGGCACAAATCTCTATGCTTCACAGTAGTGTGTCAAAATAGGCAAAGTTTTTCTTCAAAAACACTGGAATTATTTCTTTTAGGGAACAACAAAGAAAACTTTTTTTAAAAGAACAACAGGGCAAGTTCTACTCCATGAGATTCTTCAAAATCTCACTTTTTTCAGGCTCAATATGACCTGGCCAAGGGGGCAGAAATCTGTCCTTTCAAGCAGCAGCTGGTTTGTCTTTCTGTGACAACAGCAGCAGCAGCAGCAGCAACAGCATGGAAACCTCACAATCTCATTCATCTCATCTGTTCTCCTTTCAGAGTCTGTCCTATGCCTTCAATACCTTTCTAATGTGAATAGTCTGGTGCAACCTAACATTAGCAAATCTAGGAACTTGGAGAGACCTAGTTTCCTACTGCTGAGCTGTGCTTGACACAAGAGAGAGACCAGTTCATGTGTAACTGCACAGGAGCACATGTGCTTAGCTGTTGCATGCACCTCTTACATCACCACCTGTTTCACCACGCACTTGCACACAGTGCTCAGGATGCAACAGCCTTGGTACAGTGGTGTACAGCTGGCACTGGGAGTTTGGCTCAGTCTCCAGACCTGGAGGTGCAGGTCCAAAACATAGGAGGTCCAGCACAAAAGCACAGCCCCTCCTAGCTCAGTAGCGTCCGGAACAGACCATTATGTCTTTGTGGGCTAAAGGCTATCCCAAACCATTTATTAGCTGAGAGGGACCTGAATGCCTGTCTACTTCTGATGTCTGATGTCCAGAAATATGATTCTGCTCCTGAGCAAGTCAGCCTTTGACAAAGCCATGTGTTGAAATCACAGCCATTCATGGTCCAGCCTACCTGTGCTGTGCTCTCAGCTTCTGCTGCCTCCTCTCCCCTGTGCCACAGCCAACACAGTTCATCTTCCCTCCCTGCCTCCCCATGCACCTCCTCAGGACACAGCCAGATGCTTCTTCGAAAACAGCTCCTGCCTGCTCCCCACTCCTCCCCTCCCCTGCTCCTTCCCTCTCTCAACTAATATCTGAAGGACAGCATGTCCCTATACATCATGGTTAATACAGTTCATCAATATAAAAAAAGGCAACAACTACAGTTGTTTAAAATGAGGCAATATTTGGATAAAACAACCTCTCACCTTGCAGAGACTGCTATGGAGTCTCTTGAAGCGCTGTGAGCTCTTGCCTCCAGGGAAAATGTATCCAGTGCCAAAATGTCTTGCGGCTACTCCTTGACATTGCTTGACAAAAGTTTCACTCCTACCAAAACAACATTTCTTTCAGTACATGCTACATAGTCTGATGGCAATCAGGGTGAGGATATTCATACCAGGCACTGTGCAGTCCCTGGATGCGTGTGGCCCTTAAAACCAACTGAATTCAGCAGACAAAAAACCCCCAACTGCAGAAATAGCAGCTTGGCACTGCCTATTTCTTTTTAAAAGCAGAGTTTATTACCTCCTCACAGCTGGTGCCAGGGTGGCATCAGCCATCTGGAATTTCAGTTTCTCTCTAGGAACTTTGTTTTACCAGTTACATTTTCATTTGCTCTTCAGAGTTAGAAAGCAAGTGAAAATCAAGAGCTAGCATGCTCCAGGATCCTCTGAACTGTGCTTTCCAGTTGACTGCTGGACTCTAATTTTTTTGCCAGGTGTTTATCCATAGTGGATGGATTTAGTGTTACCTTTCCAGAGCTGTTTTCTGACAAGTAATTTTAATTTGAGGTGACTTGTAAAGAGTCAGCAGGACTGATTCTGAGAAGTGCTCATCATGGGTGTAGTCAGCTCTCCTGGAAGAACAAGACTATCATTTTTTATATGTGAGGCAGAAAAGGACAAAAGCACCAGCCATTTGGAGACTGTGATTTTCAGTAGAAAACAAGTAAAACTTGGCATCAACTTTGAGATATAAAAGTAACATCTATTAATTCATTAAAAACATTTCACATTAAAATAAATGGGAATCACCTGATTCAAGGCTAACAGGTTTGTGTCAGCTGGGCAGTTGGGAGAGACCCTAAACGTCCCTTTCTTTTTGCTTCTTGGACTGGTTTTTTTTTTGTTTCGTTTTACCTACAAACTTCAGACAATGGCTCAGCTGTGACCCAATCCATTTTTAAAAATTATTTTCCAATATAAAGAGGTTATTTCAGACCCTAAATGTAGGGACTGGAAAGGAAAGAAAATATGAGAGAGCGCTAGAACAAAAAAGCCAAGGGAGCTGTCACCTAACAAACCTTTCTGATAGAGAAACAAGCCTCAAAAGCAATATAAATTCAATGTCTGTCTTGGCCTTATAAAATATGCCTGGACTGGGAGCATTAGTTTTACTACCCAGCTTTCAGACATAGGTGGCTATTCCAGCAGTGTGCAAAGGTTACGGAGCAAACCTCTGCTCACCTGGGGAATAACACCCCCCAACACACCTGATCTCTGTGTGCATCCTACACTGAACAGCAGCAGTCAGTCTTTTTCCAAAGGGCTGAAGCAATGAAACTCCCTGTCTAGTTCTCCTATCTTCAAATCTCATGTCTGTAGTATTTCTGGTCTTTTGTTGCCATAGTCTTACACTTTACTTCTTCTGTGAAGACTGCCTTGAAAGTGCTCTTACTGTTTATGCAAAGTGAGACAAATGTAATTTCCTTGAAGTTGCATAATCTCATCTGTATTCATAGCTATATGAATACTGATGCAAGTTTATCCCTATCCCTTTCCTTTTCCCAATACAAGGATCCTGTAAGGAAGAGTCCCAAGGAAAATCTGAAAATTTGTTATAGTGACTCACATTTATTATGCCCCAGCCAGACTTTTATTAAATAAGGCTGAATCACTCATTAGTTGAACCTTTGCAAAGAAAGAAAAAAACTACGGGCTTTCTTTTTTTCAATACTCAAGTCCCAGTTTTTTCAGTTACAGCAACACGGATTATGGCTTCACCAGAATTTTTATTTAATTTCCTGTGACTTTCCTGGGTTTTTTTTAGTATTTCATACAGCAGCATCCTTATGCCACTTGAACTGACTTGAGTCTTGGGTTGCCAGGCAATACATTTCCAGGTGAAATTGGTTCTCTTGAAACCTCTTCCTCCATTTCACATGCTGTGGGTGTTTCATATTTATTTTTCAAAGCCCCAACAACACACATGTGACCAAGACATATTTGTCTCCCTGTGCCTACAAATGCAGTTGTCAAGGTTATTCCCAGTTTATACCTCGGAATTGCATTGCCTTATATACAGCCCTCACCCCACTGACTGCCCAGCCTGCCTGCTTTGAGGAGACAGAGTAGACCTGTGTGTCTGCTAATTTGCTGTGAACCTAAACAAGCCTCCAAGTGACTGTGATTCCTGCAAAACTCCTCCCCAGATATTTCCTGCTGGTCTCTGTGAATCCAACACATTCGAAACAGAATGCCAGGGCAACTCTCTTTCTGACCAAACATTAATGTGCTCAATTACTTTAAGTGAAATTAGAGGAAATTGGCATCTTCACACTACTCTTAATATTTTTTTGTCTTTCAGGTTCAAAACACCCCTATTTTCACATTAGAAACGAAAATTGTCATCCACACCTAGTTTCCTAAGCTTCACTGGCAAATCTTAATTATGATGTTGGTGGGTACTGTCTAGATGGCAAAAAACTAAAACAGATTTACTAGATTTTCTCCAGACCAAGTTTTAGGAACCGATGTGACTTCAGCTACCCTTGAAAAGATGATGTAGAAAAATAACCTGCCTTGACTTTCTATACTTACATAGTAAAAACCAACACAAAGCTTTTGTCTAGTAGGAAAACAAAGTGAATGAAGATGTGCTGGTCAGTGACTGGCTTTAAATCATATGTGGTGAAGTGTGGCTTGTATCTTGCAGGGATTTGATACCCATTTTTATACATATACTGCCCAGCAGACAGGAGTATAACTGCAAGCTTTTATGTGTAGCAGCTGCCAATGGGCTTCAGATTTTTTGGAGGGGAAGGTCTCTGAGGTTAGGCAGAGAGTTCAAACCCCATATTTAGTTTGAACCTTGCCTGGCAGGTGGCTCCCACACCTCTGGGATTTCAAACTATCACATTATATCCATCTTTCTCCAAATGAAAGCTGTCCCAAAGTGGCTAATCACTGTCATGTCTTCTCTCCATCAAGAGCCAGTCAGGGATTACACACATGTAACTCATCTAGACAACTGTATCAAATATCTCTGCTGATAGATTGACACCAAATATTTGGCTTCAAACATGGAGATGCTTCAGGCAGAAACACAGTGAGGCCACAATTTCACAGAGACCTTAAACCAACCCACCCCAGCCCAGCGCAGCCCAGCCGACACCTCTCATTCCTACCCCTTACCTGCTCCTTTGCTGGGATTGCACCAAGTATTCCCACAGCTTCACAGTCCATAGGGTGAAAGAAGTGATCCAGAGAAAGATAAACTCACAACAACAAAAAACAAAGGTAAGTCTCAACATGGATGGGTGGTCTAGCCCCCACCGGTGCATGACCCCACATGTCCAAGGCCACCAGGGAGGAGGAAGTGGAAGGGTAGGACTCTGTGGGTAGGCACAGAAAGTGGGTAGGATTGTTCTTTGTGGTAACAGTTAACGCCAGGACAAATTGTTGGAGACCTGTGGCCACAGCTAAGGAAGGGAGGCAAAGCCCCCAGCAAGGGATGAGTCAGGAGAGCACCAGCCAAGTGGCATAAGAAGATGAATTCTCAAAGGTCCAAGCGTGTGTGCTGGTTCTTTCCATTTAAGACTCACACAAATAACTGTGACTGATTTTCCTACTGTGCATGCTGTAAATAAATACTTCTGCTTACATTTTACTTTAGTCTTACCAAAATAACAGTGATTTTCACCATAGATAGCAGACATTTCTTGTCCAAAAAGGATAGTGAAGTGTAGTAGACCTGAAAAGTCTAGATCTGAAAGCTCAGCTTCAGAAGTGCCCCGGCCCCGCAGGGTGTTTTCCAGGGTATCCAAAGGGTACAGGAGGGTGTCTCAACTGAGTTGCAGAAGATAGCCTGAGAGACAGCATTGTGGGTCAGAAGAAGAAATGTGTGTGATGCCTGTCAGGACCCTGAGCATCCCAGAGAATCTGACTTGTCACCAGTGTCTTACACAGAGGCAACCTACAACAGGAGAGATTTCAGCCTCTTAGCATCAACACCTCGAGTTGTGCTGAAAGCAGAAAGAATACACTAAATGTTGATTTTGAAAATGAAATTTATCTGCCCACAGCCAGTTTTGCACTTCCTTTTCTGTTGACACAGAAGAGGGTCAATATTTGCTATTCTCTGGCTCCTATGTGCTTGCTACAAATACACATTTGCATGGAGCTCAGCACGACCAAGGCTTTTTGACAGTAAGCTAGAAGAGCAAAAATGAACTCAGCAGTGTTAAAAATTAGTGGGAAACCTCTCCTCAAACTACTAAATCTTGTGGACAATTGTTTCAAGGTACTTGCCTCACTTAAGCACTCCGTAAATACGACTTCCAAGAAAAAAATGGCTGTCTTTCAGCTCTAGACTAGTCTGAGCCACACCATAGCTCAACTGTTGAAACCAACTTCTGAAAAGATCCCTGTGAATACAATTTTGTCAAGCAGAGTTGGTGCTGCAAGCCAGGATCAGCTGAAGAAATGTGGATTACATCTGCCTCATTGAATCCTGTTATTATCATTATTACTTCACAGCTCATTTTTTTCTTCCCAGTGCGAGGCTCTCCAAGCGCAGGAATTCGCTGATCTCCTGGTAACTTGCCACACACACTAACAAAGCTGGCATTTATCACGGCTTGTCAGAGCAGCATTGCAGCCACTGTGTTCCTGATCCCTGCTCCTGCATGAAAAGCCCTGGGCCCTGCAGGCAGGCATGGTGAATCCACACACCCAGTATTGCACAGTGCCACACTGCTCATTTCCCACCCGCCCAGAATCCGCTACCTGCGCTTTGTCTCATTTCTCTTGCCCCCCAGCTTTGGCGAGATGTACCTGCTTAAAACCCGCCCGCACCTCAAAGGCTGATGGTCTGCTCTCCCCTCCTCCTGCCCATTTTCCACCAGCACAGCTCTGTTTCCCTGGCTGGGCTTTTCCACGCAGTTCCACACCTTGCCATGGCAAATATCGATGCTGTGACTGGACCCACTGCCAATGTTTGGGGCTGGCACCAAAGGCAATTGTAATACGGTAAAAAAATTTTTGACAAGCACCAAAAAATCATGTCCTACAGCAGGCATTCCCCATGGCTACTAGCTTTGGTGCAGGTTTATATGAAAAGGAAATCGTGGAGCCCGTCAGCTCTGCCTGCTGGTGCAGCTGGCAAACCCTGTGTGATGTTAGTGTATCAATGAACAGTCCAGCTTCTTGGCAGCTTCACCAGCAGCTTCTTCAGTTCATTTTTCCATTTATGAAACATATGTTTTTTAAAGGTCACAATATCGTAGGCTCTTGGTGTTTGCAGCACACTTATCTTCACAGAGGTGGCATTTGGTTTGGCTGTCTCTGCCCGTCACAGAGTTTGCTAATTCTTTTATTTTCTCCTGGCAGGATGAATGAGCTCATGGCTCACCTTTGTATTTCTAGTGCTTTTGTATTACCATACTTTCGAAGGAGCTACACAGCTCCCAAAAAGTGTTTGGAGAGACCTAAACAAGTCATGAAAGAGATGACAAACTCAAAATCAACTTCCTCTTTCTTTGCCTCCCTAAGAGCTCCTTTAGTGACCCCTGAAGACAATGCAACCCCTCCCACTAACTTGCAACATGCTGAGCTTCCTTTCTTAGGCATCCAATATTGGGAAACAAACACTCAAAACGACCACGTCCTGTTGCCCACACTTCATTCTTCTGTTCAGATGAAGAGTGAAGCGTGGGGGAAGACAATAATTATCAGTATAACCAATTCTATACCAGGACTAAGATCTACTAACTAGTATGAAAGTAAAACCTGACTCCATAGAGTAAATATTCCCAACTTTTCATTTGCGTATGTTAAATGAGGAATGAAAAAAAACAGACGAGGGAGAGAAGAGGATCTTTTCTTTTTCCTTCATTTTACCCCTCGCTGCAGCATAATTGTTGAAGGTGTTTAAAGTCATTCTCATCCTTTTCAACTCTTTCTTTCCCACAGCTGGACATGGGCTGTGGTGTTAGTGTGAAAATGGGGAGACCAGCCCACACAATACATGAACAGGTATCCTGTGTTTCTTTCTCTTGGCAACTCTCAGGACTACTTCCACTTTTCTTGTTTATTTTTTAGTTTTACCTCAAAAATTTTGGATACACAAAATACACAAGACAGCTTTTTTCACCTTCATCTATCCCTGTACCAGGAGATGTTTTTACTACCCTCTGTATCTTTACCAATGTTTAAGTTTTTAATGGATGCTTTTTATCCCACTTTTTCTTTCAGATGGGGCATACTAAAGCTCACACATCCTCATGGGCCAGGATTAGAAGATCCCACCACCCACCCCATCAGCCAGAGGAAGAATATACCCCAGTGTGAGCTCTCCTGTAGCCAGCTCTACATTCTCCTCTGCATGCAGCTCCTCTGGGATATGCAAACTTCACAAAAATTCTCAGTGGGAGATTGTGGGTGTCCAAAAGTACACCAAAAAGACAACCAATGGGATTTTCAAATATTCTCAACAGGCCTATTTCCAAAATCAGATTCCTTCAGAAAATTGCACTGTTGTCATCTGCACTACTTGGCTTTTTAAAAAGCTTTGAACTCTGGAGCACAGGCTCTTTATAAGATCTGCTGCAATTTTTCACTTTTCTGCTAGCCCTAAGGCTGGGTCTCACAGGCTGCTGAAAGGAGTGACATTTCCAGCCCCTTTCCTTTTCTCACAACTTACCCTGTGCTTTCAATGATGTGCCATTTGCTAGGTCTAAACCAAATCCTTACATCCTTACAGCTTACCCAAACCACGCGCAGTATTGGGTAGCATCCCATAGCATGCTAAGGACCTTACCCCTGCACTGGCTGCATGTGGAACAATTATTACATTAATAACCTTGATGTGTGGTGTGGTTTGCGTTAGCATGGGCAGGGCAAAGGCAAACCTTTGCATACAAGTAGTATATTAGCCCAAGAAAGGGCTGAGGTCCTACAGCAAATTTTTTCCATGGCTCCAGACAAGCCTGAGAAAGCACTGCCTTCTGCTGAGGTGAGATTTAGTATCTTCACTACAATACACTTGCTGCAAAGGCCAAGGGTGTTTTCCACCAGCTCTGCCTGCTTTAAGGCACCTGGCAGCACCCCGGAGGCAGCACCAAGCTGGAAACAATGGCATGATCCAGTGCAGCTCCCTGCTCCTGCCCTTTGCCAGTGCATTGTTGGCACCTCTGTCAGCTCTTGCTTTAGAGGTGCTTCTGCCAAACAGAAAGGCTTGACTCTCTTTGTGCCACGGCAGCCGCCAGGCTCTCCTTATCAATGGCTGCTGCCACTGGTGAGTGAGCCTGCAGCTCTGAGGCCAGCCACAGGGAAACTCATAAACACTGTGAAAAACAGGCTGGTTTTATCCTGATAGGCATTAACAGAGCACCCAACAGCAACACATACCTGTGGGACAGAAGAGAAGGAGAGGCCTTGCAGTCTGGATGGATTTACACACAATGCAACTTGAAGCTGTAGATAGCCCTTGCAGCAGATACCCCACTCCAGGGTAAATCCATCTGTATGCATCCTAACTGGAGCCTAAGTTGTCCAGAACAACAGGTTTTGTCACTTTTCAGCAAGAGAGGATCAAAGAAGCGTTAATCAAGGTAAATGTCCGTCCCACTAAGCAAGTCTACCTCAAAATATATCCTCTTCCAGTAGAAAAAATACTTATTCTGAGGACTGAAAATTGCTTTTAGACTTTAAGCCTTCACAGACTGCTGTATTTTTAGGTTTCTCTTTTCACCATGTACTTAACTTTCTCGTTAGTCTTTGGCCTTTTTTTTAGTATCTGTTGGAAAAACCACATGAAGTAAGGTTGCTGATTAGATGCACTCAGCAATCCATATCCAGCTTGCCTGTGGTACACAAAAACCAGCAATAACAGTAGTAGGGCCATACATTCTTGGGGGGTTCACACACACTCTGTGAACACAAGTAACATGGTGGTGGGTTATACAGCCTCAAGCTGAGGAACTTTAGGAGGGACTACATCCATTCTGACATATTTATGACACCTTTAACTTAGGAGCTTCCAGTTAACTTCAGATACATGTTGTATGTTTTAGAAATGAACAACCCACCCCTGCTTTAACCCATTTTTATAACCTGTGGCTTGAAAAGATGGAGTTGTAACAGACTCTTCTGCTGGAAAGGAAAAAGGCTAAATTGGACTTAGTGGGGAGAATTTAACACAATACTCTCTGTTCTGACAGTCCTTTTGTAACACCAAAGCTGGAAAGCAGTATTCTTGGCTCTGTGATGTTAAGCTTTCTCCATCTGTAAAAAGGGATTAATAGTACTTACCTAGCCCATAGACATGTTGAGACAATTTGCCTACCACATTTTGAAGTCTGCATCTGAGAGATGCTCCACAAAAGCAGACTATTATTAAAAGCACAGTCCTTTTGGAAAAGCAGTTAAAAATAATTAGTTGCACATTCAAGTGTGTTCTGTTGTCTTTTTTCTTTTCATTGATGGTCCTCACTAAATATTTCTTGTGCATTTTGAGAATTATATGACTGAAAACTAAGTAACATCTGCCTGAGTAATCATCTTTCAAACAATACCAAAAAACTAGGCAGCTGAAACAGAAGGAGATCTTTGCCATCTCTTGGAATTTTCCTTTCTTATCAGGTATAAGCCTAGAAGACCACAGAACAGAGCACCATAAATCACAGATCTGCATGGCATTGTCTCCCTTGGTGCTTACTGCAGAGGAACATGTATTTTGCTGGGTTTAGTCATCACCTTCACATGAGCAATGACCCATTATGTTATGAAGAGTCTCTATTGGTGGCAAATTAATGTAAGTGGATTCATTAAATATGTTTTCCTTTGAATGTGTGACTGTGCTTCACCCTCCTCAGAATACAAATGCTGCTGTGCATCACTGCTGTATGAATCAATAGGGTTCTTCTAATATTACAGGCACAGACAGAAAAGGGCACCAGTTTATTTTTTTTTTACCTCAAGTTAAAAATATCTCAAAACAAACTTCTTTGTCACACAGGGATGGATTTTTATCTTAGGAAAAGCATGAAGTAGGAATATTTTCACAGAAGAGAAAGAAAGTATTCTATACATTCTCTAGCAGTAGTGAAGACTCCAGTCCTCTGAAGATATAAAATATATATGAACCTCCCACAGCATCTGCCTCTTCCCTGTATTGCCCCACCACCAGCCCAGGCCCCACTGGCTCCCACTTGATGTTTTTCCAAACCAACAGCTGCTTCTCAGCTGCCATCTCTTCTGTAGTGTCTTTTCACCTCTTTTTCCCTGGACACACGCATGACCTCAAGTAAAGAGATCTTAACTTGGTGCAAGAGAACTATGGACTTCTCCAAAGGAAAACTAGAAAACGTAACCGGTCTATTTGCCTCTGCCTCCAAATTAATATTGAAAACATCTTTCCAATTACCTGACAGTACAACAAAAAGTAACCCCTTCCAAACAATTTTAAGTTACTCTGTGCCTGACAGATTTTGCTTTTTTAAGTAGAAGGACAAACCGTGACAATGAGCTGATGACTCATGGTCAAGGATAGCTTTGAATTTCCTGGGTGAACTCTTGCTAGCTTCTGTCAGAAACTCAGTTTGCAGTACTTATGCAAACAAATAAACAAAAACACCCAACAAAACCAAACAACCCCCTCCCCAAAAAAAATAAGCCAAAAAACCCCAAAACAAGCCCCAAACCTGTGTACTTACCCTGAGAATCAGAATAGTTCATTGTGTAAGTTTGTAATTAGAAAGTTTTACAAATGCATTTCACTTACTTCAGAGACAAGAGCATCTCCATCAGAGCGCTCGTGGTCTGTCAACTGCATAAATTCTTTCAATTAGATTTTTCTTTTTACTAGACATGTTAGGAATCAACTGGAAAAGATCAGTCCCAACCCTAGTCAATATACTCATCTTCTGCTTATGTAGTGTGCCATTAATATTTTGAAATTATTAGATCTCAGATCTTTTTATGAACAAAAGACAAATGTCGTCTCCCCATGAGCATCAACATGAGACATTAAGCTTTTAAAATGCTGTTATTCCCCCATCCTCTGTTTCTTAGAATATCTTAACACTGACTGTGTTGATGCGTTTAAAATTACTAGGGAAAATAATTTCTTAGCTGTCACTTTGCCAAATTTCACTGTGAAATATGTTTTTATGTCTCCATTACTCCATTATGAAACTCTGGAAGCTGGGACCAAAGAGCAAACCTAAATTGAGAAGGATATTGAGCTGTAGTCACTGTCCAGCAAAGCAGTTCACTGTGGGTATAGTTCACCTGATCCTGCTCATTCGGGGTCCAGACAAATATATTAGCTGAAAGATCAGGAAAAAAAGCAATAAGGAAGCTTTCTTGGGAGACCAGAGCATCCAGGTGAGCCTGACTGTGCTTTGCAGCTGCCTGCAAGGTGAGGTGAGGATTCTGAAGAGCAGCAATTGCAATTTTGTGATAGTGCTCTATGGCACAACCATTTTCTTTCACGTTAAATTCAATCTGAGGCAAGATGCTGAAAAGTCAACAAATATGATACTGAGTGTTCAGTCCTACATGTTTTAAGAACATCAGTGTCACTTGTTTTTTCAGGAAGGCTCATACACATTAGGAAAAACCAAACTGTTTCACTATGAAAAACATCTAAGCCATTGCTTGTCTAAACCCTATTATTTTTATCTTTAAACTCCCAAAACAGTTTGTTGTCCTTGAATGTGACTGACATGTTACAGTGAGATGCACAAGCAATTAGGAAAAATTTACTGGTTTCTTTCTATATACCATTGCTTCATTATTTCAAGCTGTTGAACTTGGACCGACTTGGGGGATTGAACAGATTTTCCAACAGGTAATTGACTTCAAGAGAAGGCCTGGAATAATTCTAGCTGGCTGTTACTCTGGGAATGAGTCTCCTTCCATTAATTAATCACTCTGAGGAGAATTTTTCTTTCTGAATAAACTCATTTTTAAACATACGACATTTAGCTGTATAAATAAACTCTAGAACTGTGATTTAAAATGTGTGCTAACTGTAGGCACGACATGCCATGGATAGCAGAGCCTCCTCTGCATTTTCTGGAGTGACTTTATCTTCTGATTACAAAGAAGTGGGGGCAGGGAAATGAACTGACTTGTGATTTCACCCACTTATAACCAGGATTTCTTTACTTGCATGATTGTTGCATTTAAAGACACACTCAAGGAGACATCAGCTGTTCAGCTGGAGAAGACCAAAACGTACTGAAAGAAAAAAAAGAAGCATGCCCAAAAAGGACAAAGCCCAACCAAATACAAAAAAAGATGCAACAAATTAGTTTTTCTAACACAGAGATGCTCTCTCTTGTTCAACTGTATCAGTTCAGTGAAAGTCATTCAGACCTCTTTTCATTTTAAAAACTGTTTTTCACAGTATGAGGCTTGGACAGATGTTCTCTTCCAAATCTGGTTTTAAGATCTGAAAATATTACTACCCACGTTGCTAACAAGAGGTTACAATCTCCTAGCTAATTTTATCTCAAGTGGATTGATATTTCTCATCAGCAGGATGGGGTAGAATTCTGCCTCTAATGGAGAAGCTGATTTTTAAAAAAACATTCCTCTGGCAAAACAAACACTGAGCGTCTGGTAACAGTTTCTGTCTGCAAGTCTAAAAAAAAAGCCAAAGAAAATTTTTCATACAATCAACTATAAAAGTATACAATTCATTCCTGTATCTGACTAATGGAATGGGATTAGTTCTAGTCCTCATTGTCCACAAAACGTTGTGATGGTGAGAAGTTTGCACTGTGTTCCTGAAATGAAATACACTGATGGATGGCAGATCCATTGTTTGCTGGGCCACGATGGTCCGGATGCTGAGGTTTGAGCCTCGGCTGAAAGGATGTACGTAGATACACCTTCTTTAAGCATTCAGGTCACCTACAGGGCATTACCCTGACCCAGTAATGCCATTTTTGTCCTGCCAGTGTTGCTCTGCATCAGTAATTCAGAAACAGCAGTAAGTGAATACTGACTTCAGACTCAGTCTGGACCACTTGGCTTTTGCCTTTCATCCCTTTCTCTCTCTGCTGTTTTCTAGTCTTCTTAGAAAGGAACCTAAATGGATCCCCACACCTGACCGGGCTGAACTGGACTCAAGGCAACTCTGGTTCAAAAACCAGTTCCTGCCACTTCTACCAAAGAAGAAACACCATCTGTCACAGCACTATTAGTACTTCATTAGAAGTCACAGAAGTAGTTTCCGTGCCTGGTACACCAGCCCACAGCAGACAGTAATGCATGTGGTTGGCAAAGCGTCCAGACCCTTTATGGACTGGCAGACAAGGCAAAGCATTTGACCCACTGGCTACAAGTGGGCAGGAAGCCATTAGAAATAAAAAGTCTCTGCCTCCTTGGGTATTAACGTGATGCTCCAGAGTGTACAATTAGAACAAACATTAACATAATAATGGGTTTTTAGGGCTCACATTTTAAAGAAACATTTTTCTAGTAACACCTCTTCAACATCTCTCCTCCATTCAGCTACACACGAGGTATTAAACTGGGCCCAAGCCAGTAACAACAGCAGAGCCGTCCCACCTGGCAGTCCCAGCAGTCTGCTCCATCAGTTCCCACAAGCCTATCGAGCAACACATATAGGAAGAAAGTTGCAGCTGTAGCCCTGGCTAGGCTTCACTCAGAAGGTATGCACTCCCCATTCCAAAACAGCCACAGCTTTATTAAAGCCCTAACTAAAAAACTAGGAAAAAAGAGAATGAACCCCAAATTCATTAAATTCATTTAAACTTTTTTCAGTCGCTGGGGAAGCTCCAGTCTGCATGATGACTACAAAAGCAAAGCATTTAACAGCCTTGCCAAGCAATCTGAATGTGTCTGTACAAGACAAAAATTCAAACCTTTCCTACTCAAGCTATCAATCAAAGTGAAGCTAAAATTACAGCTTAACAAGCAGGTATACATGTTTTAGTTAGCAAATGAGGCAAGCAGGGCACATTATTTTTAGTTGCAGTGATGAGGAAAAGAGTGAAAAATAGAAGGAGGAAGGAAGGAAAAATTGTGTCTCTCCATTTGGCTCAGGCTTCTGAAGTTTTAGTTAACCCTGGCAGCATTTGGATACGATATGTGTCCTAATGGCATTCGAGAACTCTCTTAGACTGAACTATTGCTGTGCATGTAATTATGTAATTGGTATTTTTTTTAAATTAGCTACAAAAGAATGATTGAACTGGCCCCAAACTTGCCAATAAATTGTGAACTGTTTTATTAGGTGACGCCACAGGGCCAGGATGACCATAAACCACTGCTTTTTCAAGCAGATGCCCACCAAAATCCAATGTTAATCAACATGCATTTTCTCCTTGATTCCAAATGCTTTTCAGCTGAACCCACAGAAAACTTTCAAATTGCTTATGACAAATTCTGGATCAGCAATGAGCTGATTTTCTCTCTCTTAAATTATGGAAACAATTTGCCCAAACACAGCCATCATTCATCTTCCCTAATACCATAAAAAAACATGCCAGTTGCAGGATCTCTCATCAGACTCTTAGGCTGGTCCCTCAGACCTGAAGTTAGCCAAGTTTCCATTCTCTGCATTGTATCAGTAAAACAGCTTCCCATAACACTGGATGATGGAAGAAGATATCTCATGTATCTTGCAGGTACACATTGCTGAACATATTAACAGAAGTCACAAATACATCCCTACCTACCAAGGAGCTCCAGTTCCAGCAGGGTTATGGTTGCTGTTGTATGTTTTTCCTAAATGCTCTTTGGTAAAAGTACTCACCTTTCCAGCTTTAACTCTGCCCTCCATATTTATACACCACCACAAACACAATCACAACAATGCTAGGAACAAACAAGTTCCTCTCAGCACTTCTTGAAAGGTAGAAGACTGTGACTATGGATGCCAGAACTCTGTCTTGACCTCATCTTTTGGCACATTTTGTTCCAAAACCACAATCCTTTACCCTGGCTAAGGCATATCCATCCATATGCCTGGATAAGGCATAGCCAGCACTGAATTCAGGTCACAGAAGCTGAACATTTTTGCTAGAATTTCATTTAAACCAGAGTTGTCCTGGCAAACGGCTTATCATAAACAGTGCAAGGCTGCCTTCTGAAAAAGTTGTGGCAGAACCCTTTTTGCCAAAGACAAGAAGTCACCGTGAAATGTAAGGTGTTTTTCAGAGTGAAACAACTTTCTTTTTGCTAATGTTCAGTGGTAAAGACTCAAGGATGCCTCTCAATCCATTTTCAGAATAATCAGCCAAACAAAACTGGAAGCAAAGGCTAGCCTGTCGCATGATATCAGAATTTTCTGAATGCTATTCTCGTTGGTTTGATGAATGGGGAAGGCAGGAGGGATCTCTTTTCCTTTTCATAATTCTTTCTCCATGAGGAATAATTTCCCAAATGAATTATTTAATCATAAATTACAGCTAGTAACTCACTGAAGAGGGAAAAGAAACAAGTCAGTAATGAAGAATCAACTTTTTGGTCCCAGCAGGGAACTGAAAGAAGCAGCTTTTTTCTGTTACTATTTATCCCATCCTGGGGTGTGACTCATTAGTGCCTTCATGGCTCACCAGGATGTTTTGGTCAGTCTTTGAATTTTAAGAACAGTCTGATCTGTTTTTCTGTTGTTTTCAGGGCTCACACTGCATTTTCCTGCGGCTTCTAGCACTCTCCTAAACGCTGGAGGCGCTTTGAGGTTCGAGACTGCACTTAAGGGATAAAAAGGTCACTGAGCCAAAAGGAACATCTTTAGTGAGCTTTTGTTCTCCACCAGAAACCACCTCAAAATTTTCATTAAAGCAGAAGTTTGAATTTCTGAGCAGCTGCCAGCTCATGGGTGTGAGCAGATTAAGCAGGGCAGGAGTGTTCTGCTGGAGAGGGTCTTGAGAGCTTGTTGTGCTGTGCCCCTGAGCATGGAAAAAGGCCACAAGTGAAGTTTGCAGAAGAGAAACATGGGCAGGCTGGATCACTGGTCTGACAAGAGACAGTTTCGCTGAAGTGCGATGTGTGCAGAGGAGTCTGGGGGTGGGATAAGGCCACTGTGTTTACTAAATTTGAAGGGCTTTTGATTTTCATCTCAGGGGTTGAGAGAGTTCTGTCACAACTGGCGTATGTCCTGGAAAAAAACAAACTTGTCCAACCGGTGTTAATAAAAACAGGTTCTCTCCCCAGTCAAAGCAACTCAGCAAGCAAACAGCATGGGCGAAACAGGAAAGTTTGAGAATGAACTCAGAGGTAGGAGTTGCTGGGAATGGAAGAGCGACAGCTGAAAGCCAAGTAAACTACCTGAAATAAAGTCAAAAGCCTCCATAAAGCAACTGCTCTCGCCCAAGCTATCCAAGCATCATATTCAAAGTGTTTCATTATCTTCAGAAACCTGGTGAGTTCACAGCCTGGTTAACAACTTTGACAGCGAATCTCACAGTTTAATGGCCCTTTTGTCCTGTGATGTCTTTCTCTGTAGGACAACAAAACAAGTGTAAGCAGGATCTGGGTATGGAGAAGAACAAAGAGGGGAAAGTGAAATGGAGAATTTCAATAGATTGGAGAGAAGCAAGAAATGTGATGGTCAGAAAAAAATATACATCTGATGTGGAAGAAAAAGGATGACAGAAGCAGTGCAGGCTGTTGGACACATCAAGAGTACCCTGAGACATGTCCTTGCAGGGGCAAGATTCACAGGTGTTGGTTGGGGGCCTGAGAGCCGAGAGCTGTGCTGGTAAACACGCATCTGGAGAAGGATCAACCCAGGACACAGCAGTATCAGAGAGGAGCACTCCCCAGAGTGGGCCTATGCTGCTTCAAAGACCAATGCAGAGGCTGCCTTGGGATTTCATGACTGATTTGAGTCCTCATGGCTGCAGGGAAATTCTGTTGCTACGCTGCTCCAGCTGCAAACCCTAATAGTAATTGTTGCGTGCATCTTGACTACCACATTTATCAGCTGGGAAAATTAAGAGATGAGGGAAACAAGCAATGCCATGCTATGCTACACTGGGTCTTCCCCCTTAACACGGAGTGTCACCAGTGCCAGCCGCAATGAATACAGGAAAGAAAATTTGGGCAGCTGCAACCAGACTGATTTGCACCCACTAAAAGTATTACCTTGGATACCACAAGAGCAGAATAACCAATTTCTTTCATATGGTAAAGCCTGGTACTAAAAGCTTCCTGCTCCCATGTTATTTCTTTTGCCACACTGTAACCACGTGGTTTGAATTAACCTTGGTGGCTTTGCCTAAATAGTTTTCAATTTTTTTTTTTTTTTAACAAATTGGTTGGACTGGTTCCAAAGCAGAAACTAGTTTGTGATTTTATGCTTACAGGATCCTTGCACAAGCAACTCCAAACCCCTTGCTCTGGAGCAATGACCTGATATTTGTCACTGACACAGCCTTTACACCTGAAGAGTAAAAACTTGTGTAAAAAGTTACTCTAATTATGGGTAACTTGGGGTGTGGGAAAAAGAAACAGCAAAAGCAGAATTCTCCTTTAACAGTTCACACAAGCTCCATAGAAGTTTCTAGCACAATTTCACATCCCCAAAACTCATCCATGTTTGGCATGTTCCTGTTTTTCCTGATTTTCTGGTGGGAAAACACAAAGGACCCTGTGTCCTGTTTCACCCAACTGACAGCTAGGTAGGAAAGAAGGAAAGAAAGAGATTTTACTTACCAGAAGGTAACACTGTGCTACACGCTCACACACACTGCAGAAATGGACCAGATTTGTATTCAATGCCTTTTACAAACACCCGTAAAGCCAGTTCTATGATTATGACACGAAGAAATTACCAGCATTTAATTCTCCCTGGTTCCATGATACATTTCCAGCAACACAGGAGTTAAACAGGCAGCAAATGAGCTGAAAACAGGGACCAGTTGTTTGGATGCAAGACAATAAGCTACAGAGGAAGATGTGGGTACACAGAGAGATCCTGTGATCTAGACTTGGAGAGAGTGTCAGGGAGAAAAAAAAAGAAATAATAATGAATTGTAGCACTTTGGGCTTTTCAACCTTGGTATGATCATTAACTGATGTGATTAACTTGAAGACAAAGTCCAGGCAATGACAGTATAGGTAAAGAAAAGAGCACAGGGGAACATCTAGCCAGGAAAAGGAGAAAGGAATTTGCTCTGGAGAAAGACCCTCTTGGCCATGAAGTGTCAACCTGCTCTGGTGCATGCCTTCAGACAGCTACTTCTGGGAATCTGCTGAGAAGCTGAGCACAGCAGTGGGAGGTTACAGAGGCCATAGGTCAGGCTCCTTTGCCAGACACCGGAACAAGAAGGTTTCACATACTGCTTTTAGAGTAAGCAAAAGGTCCTGGACAAGGAGCTTGAAGAGCCTTTGAACTTCCATACTAGTATAGATAAATGACCCATTTGGTCTGCTGTCCTGGGAATGTCTGTCCTGAATGCACAACTCCATGTTAAGGGAATTTGATAGCATTTATCCTGGATTAACTGTATCTAATTTTTTTGCCCACAGCTGCAGAAGGGAAGTTCTGACCTCAGTGTGCTGATGGAGTGGAAAACATCACCAGTGGGGTCCTGGAGAATGCTGGTGTCGCTTTCCACAGTAAACATTTTTCTCCCCCTCTTTCCCTGACCCAATGGTGACCTGTCTATTGGATTAACAGTACTTCAGTGGAGTGTGGTTAATAGGTTTGCACACTACATTGTCAAGAGAGGCATGTGCAAGTCAGAAGAAGGGAAGAACAGTATTGATGGGCTGATAATCTCTACAAAAACACGAAGGAAGGATAGATTAATCTGTAAAAATACAATATGTTTGGAGCTGAACTCAGTAAAAATTTCTGGTTTGGTTTACTTTCTCATCTTCTATGATTTTACAGGTAAAAGTCTACTTTTTTTGCAGAAACATCCGCAAAAAAATGTTTGGATTCAATGACCATTTGTCCATGACTATTGAAAGAAGGTGGAGTGATGGAGAACAGTCTGGTAGGAGCTATGGATTTATACGGAACATAATAGCGAGAGCTGCATAATAACTGATTGGTCGGCTCAATAACTGGCCAGGAAAAATAGAAAGGGGGAGGGGGGAAATCTATTTCAGATTGGGCTAAACTTATTTTCAGTTATTCCCACCGAAATGGAAGAAAAAAAATGTGAAAAACTTGAGAATTTCAGTCCAGAATAGAAGTCTGGAGCTAACTTCCAACACAGAGCTGCAGCGCTGCCAGTTCTTTGGCTTCTTTCCTAATGGTCACAAGAAAGAATTTATGTCAAAACCCATTGCTAATACAAGTAATATTTTAAACATTTGATCAGCAGTTAAGCTTTGACTTCTCAAGAACTGACAAGCAATTCACAGTCTGTCCCAACAAACTTGGTGTCACTGAAAACATTCTAGGCTAACGATACCAGCATAGTTTCTGTCATGCCAAAAGTTATATTGAAAAGAAACCCATACATAACTTGGAACAAGAAACATATGTAGGTGATTTAGACACACACAATTGTTTGGGGAAGGTTTGTTTTGTTTTGTGATGTCTTTAATTATGAATCCACAGGAGATCAATGCAAGTATCAAAATCATCATAATGAAATACTTAACTTCCTAGCTGGTTCAAGCAACAATCATGACAACAAGATGCTGTCACATCCAATCCCTGTGAAGAAACCAAATGGTAAACAGTCACTACATTGCTTGTCAGGCTGCAGCCTTCTCCTCTGAAACCAAGTATCTGTAGAGACAAGGGAGAATGAATTAGCTGTTATGATCATTTACAGAAAATAACTAAATATTAAAATGAGAGATGATTGTGCTTTACTAATTGCAGTCACTTGTCCTTCTACTGAGCTTTTCACGTGAAGATCGAAATCTCATTAAAAGCATTACTAAAGGAGGTCTCAGAGCACTCCAACATGAAAGAAATCATAAAATCCTTCACTTCTCCAGTCAGGAAGCTTGAAGCAGACAGACTAGCTCTAAAATTAATTTATTTCAACTTATGTGGCACATGGGCTACTTCTAAGGGCTCCAACAAAAGATGAGTACATTGTGTGGTTTTGGGTTAATTTTATCCAATTCATCTCTTCCAGGGTCTTAAAAATAACAACACAGTGTGCAGTTTGCAGCTGGAAAATGAAAGCATCTGCCATTAACATTGAATGACCCGTTCTTCCTGGAGTTTTACTTGCCTCTCCCAAGTCCTGTCAAGGGACAAGGGAATGCTGATATCCTGCATATTCCCTCCCACCTTTATTTCTTCATCCACTCATGTTCACCTGCCTTGCACTGCAAACAATTGACCAAACTAGTCTAGAAAAATTAGACTGTAGCACTGAAAATGACCATGCAACAAAATGACAATGTGCTTTTGTACCTGGTACTATAAAATCAAAAATATAAGTAGTCTTAGGGAAGTAAGTACTTTCAGTAATGTGAATTACTGAATAAAGCTGCATTTATACGAGATAATGCTTCTAATCACTTTTTACTAATGAAGATTTTTGATATTAATTCTGAAGTGTGACCTGCTTTTTAAAGGATGCTGTGCACCACATGAGCAGTGGATGGCACACATGCACACACAGGTCTTTGTACACATATATGTCTTGAAGCACATTCATGCTTTCATGGAAAGGAATGGGGGTGAGACAGGAGCAACCTGATGACAGTGTCTGAGCGAACACCACAGCAACAGAGTGACAGCTTCACACCTGCATACAACAGTCCAGTGGTACTACATCACCCGTCAGTCTGCAGTCACAGCTTCACTCTCAAAAGGGAATACCGAGGAAAAGTTGTGGTTGTACACATGTACCAAGAGGCGTTTTTGACTGGTAACAAAACCTGGGTTTAGCGCTCCTCATTATGTCAAGCCTGTGGGGCAAAACTGCAGAGGACCTGTGAGCCCAGGCTCAGCTCTAAGAGCCTAAGTCTTACTCATAAAGCCCAGACAAACAATATTAGAAACAGCCATTAAATAGTGCAAAAACTTCTCCACTCACACACAGGACACAAATCATGTCAAAAGACAAATCAGGGAAGGCCCAGGATACCCTGCTTGAAAGCATCTCTGCGACTGCTTGGCCAACGTGTGCTCTTGCTCTCTCTTCTGAGCAGAGAGCACATTCCTGGAGGCTTTGGCAAGCTCAGTATCCCTGTACAGACGCTGCTACAATCACTGGTATTTACAACACATTCCCAGGGCATATCACTCCCTGCCCAGTACCAAGGAGAACATGATAGCCTTTCTCACTCAGGGTGCACACAGCACTGGCTTGGTCCTGCCTAGCACTGCATACCCTTGGCTGTCATTAACTTCAGAGAAGACTGAAGGCACACTGTTGGGCCATTTCAGACTGAACATGTAGGTTTTTGGAAGCCTTTGGCGCTGTACTTGAGCTTTTCCTTATTGTAGGACTGGCACCTTTAGGAGCCTCTTGTTCTGTGGGGCGCACCTGGATGTCTTCTACTGTCTTTACCTTCTCTGTACCTTTGGCTTTCCCCATCTTTTCAGTAAAGCCCAGTGCTAATCTTCCATTGCTCCAATGTGACCAAGAGCTGGCTCTTCTCCTCTTACCTCAGTTGTTGTGCAGCAGATTCCTCATGAGGAAAAGCAGAAAAGTGGGTGCAAAAAAAGAGTGCTGCAGGTGGGTGCAAAAAGGGCACCAGGTACCCTGGTGCCTCCCACTCAATGCAATTTCTTCCTCTGTGTGTCATTACCTGGATTTCATTTCCACCAGATGCTTCTCTCAGCCCCTCTCTTCCCCTCCGCAGTGACGGTGGAGACCTCCTGTAGGAGCAGGAGGGCTCTGTCTGGGGGTCCTGGGGAGGGAAAAGGAAATAAGAGACAGAAAATAACAAAAGGATATTCAGAAATCTGCTAAATGCCAAGGAAACAAACAACAAATACAGTGGCATGGCCTGAAACCCACAAAACAGGGCTTTCAGTAACCAGGAGCACTGGGAATGTTCACAGGCTGCTTTTTACAAAAAGATTTTTGTGAACATTGATACTTACCTCTATTTGGATATTTTTAGGTCCTTACATTTGAGCTGAACTGTTCACTCTGAATTCAGCTGTTGGCCAGTCAAGGAAAAGCAGGAGAGAAAACCATGCTCCTCTGAAAAAAGAGAAACTATACTCCCAGTTCATCCAATGCGGCAGAGGCAGTGGGATTCAGCTTGGAAGTATACTGCTAATACTCAGTACCAAATCAGTGCTCAAATGTCTTCAGTTTAACTATTTTTTATTATTATTTTTAAAAAGTGGTGGAGAGTATGATTTTTCTAATTTCCAGGATCCACTTAAGTTCAGAGCAAAAAACCTTCTCCGTAAAGGATAACATCAAAGTTCTTTCTTGTCTAACAGTCTCATCTAGAGTGAAAAATACCTTTCCCAGGCACATCTCTATGTCTGTTCTCCACCTGGCACTACACAAGATTAAAAAACTCTGTCCAAGTTCATTGTGCGTGTTGTATGACAGGTGTTTGCAGGGAAAGCCAAAATGACCTCATATGTGCCAGTCCTTCCAAGGAGCACTTACACCACGTCAGCTTCAGGTGATGTTGAGTTTTATATTCTCCCAAGGCACAGATGGACAAAGCACACCTGCAGTCTTTAATGGGTGTGCTTCTTGAGTATCTTAGGACAGCTTTGGTTCACTCGTGTCTGGTGCTTATGTCTAGGATAACTTCAGGATCTTAAGCAAATGCCTATTAAACCATCTCTTCAGGTAGCAGCTGATGAGTGCCAATGTACATTAGATTCTGGGATATTGTATCACAAAGATTTATATATTCACTCCAGGCTTGTGTCACATTACACTGCAGTAGTCCTTAGAGTCATGCTGCACGACCTACCTGAAAGGCCAAGATAAAATTTGAATTGAGACTCCTAATTAATTAACTTTCCCGATTTTTACATTAATGGCAAGTTTGAAAAGATCAAGGCAAGGTAGGATTTTAGGAAATAACTGTTTAAAATAGTCTCTGGGTTATTGTGTTTCATTTCTGTAGGACAACTAGGCCCGAAACTAGATTTTTACCTGGTCTTCACATTAACATTTTTATCTGATCATCTTCCATCAGTTGCTGTGTATTATGCAAGTACTTGCACACATTTTGTTTCAACACAAATTCTTCCATCATGGGGAGACCATTTCTCTTTTACTGGTATTCCAACCCAAATCAATGTCCCAAGAAGAGATCCAACTCACATCCTGTGTCTGCATTCCTGCTCCTGACAGAAGTTGTACAATACTAAGTCTTCAAATGCTCAGTATTTGCACTGAGTGCATTTGAATGGATACTGGGATATACAGTTCCCTGCACAGCACATCACATTGATTCTGTCAGCAGTTACTTCTGAAGCCAGGCAAAGTATCTAAGCTCCATTTCATAGAAACTTGATGTCCCTTTTTATTCTTGGGTTTGAATGAATTCTACCTCCGGAGCAGCCTGGCACATCTTTGGGCATCCCCAGATCAAGTCTTTCAGTTCTGTACTAAAATGGTGCAGCCTACTTTTCTCTTCTGGACTCGCCACCACAGTGTGGGATAGAATTATTTTCTTTGATGATTTTCTCATAGGAAATTCCCAGTCAGTAAGACATAAAACAATAGAAACAAGCCAATGAAAGTATGACTACATTCATCTTTAGCCAAATAATCTCTAGACTGATAACATGAGTCAATGATCTCCTGGTACACAAAAAGGAAGTCAATAAAGGAGGGCCATTAAGAGGATCAATAACAGCATATAGGGAAGAGAATGGTGTTAGTCATCACTGTGAGGTTGAAATGTTCTTACACTTTTCTCTAAAGCTTCTAAGAAACACCTTTTTTGCTGCTACTGAAGACCATGCAGAAGCCATCTGCATTAAGAAAGATTTTACAATGAGAAGCCTGAAATAACTCTCTTACTGCCTTTCATTCATCAGAAAATCCATAGGACAGAAGCATTTGTGTGTTTCATGACATCCATGAGCTGTATATTGCTGTAGTCAGATAAGTTTGCCCTTGCCTCTAGTCTGTCAGTATGTTCAAATTATCCCACCTGAGCTCATTTCTTGGTTTTCATCCTTTCCTTACTTGATGAAACTAAAGCAAAGTGACAGGTACATAGATACTAAACAGCACGACTGAGCTAGACCTCCAAAGGACTCAGACATTCTGACAGGGCTCTTTTAACTTAGTCAGCTTCTTTGAAGATGCAGGCACCTGAGAATAAGCCCTTGAATTTCACCATGTGTGTTCTTGGAGGTGGCACAGCCTTTGCTTTTACATAGCCCTAAGCAGGAACCCACGCATAGTGGTTCTGCAGGAAATTATGTTTGTGACTCACAGCTTTTCCACAGCATCAACAAGACTTCACAGTTTGGTAACCCCAGATGGGTGTGGCACTGGGCCTGGAAAGGGGATCTGATTTTTGGACCTAGGACAACACTCTCTTTCCAAGTGGCCCAGAGGTCAGGTGCAATACCAGGTAGCTAATGCGAAGTCGATGTTTCCTTCTGAATTACAGGGTTCTCCCACATCAGGCCATGTAAGGTTCAGGGGTTGGATTTAAAATCCTCGCTACTCTTCATACTTTCCATATAGAAAGCTTTCAGAAGAGTTTTTGGCCAAGTTTCAAAAAATAACTCCTATAACGGTACCAGCCACTTGAGGTAGGGAAGAAGCATCATTGCTGTGGTTACACAGCTCCCTAAATTCCTGCAGACTGTGGCTGGGAGGAACTGCACAGGTGCTTATTTGTCCCTGTGTTGGTTTTGCAAGAGTTGGTTTTTAAGAGTTATCTGCTCACCTGCAATTAGAAGCCATTTTTAGAAGTTTTCTATACAAAGGCAAATGAGGAACTCAAAAAAAAAAAAAAATTATACCACTTACCCGTGCTGTTTAGAGCTTCCATAAGTCTGTTGGCCCCTGCGTGAGAGGTAAGCCATGGGTGAATTTGGAATGCCCTTGGAGATTTGATAAGGTGGGAAAATGGAGAAGAAAAAATGCCATTTCTCAAGTAGATTCAAGCAAGACCAAATACTTTGTTGCTGTAAATTGAGGAAGAGCAATTGATTTCAGTCAGTAGCCAACAGGTATGTGGTAAAAGTTGTACTGGTGTCCAGTCCAGGACCCACCAGCCATTATCCCTGAGGCCTGCACTGAGCTGAAAACGGGGGAATGCAAGACAGGGAACGAGGAAGAAAAATATGACACACAATCCTTTGCATTATATCATACATGCTTGTGCCGACTGCAGGGTCACTTAATGAAGCCTAGGCTGGGTAGGTCTCTGACCCAGCAATAGCTCTCCTTCAATATTAAGCACAATGCAGAGCCCATTACACCACAGGCTCTTGCACATGTGTATAATGGTTCTAAGTTGGATAGGCCCCCAACAGACATTAAAAAGCACTTGATAATTAAAGTTCATATGATGCTCCACAGCCCTCCACTCCACAGTCCCACACTGCCCATCCTGCCAGCCATAAGCTTAGTTCTCAGCCCTTGCTTATGAGTCCCATGCCTCTATAATTTTCAGCATACTGCTCACATTAATTTTACAAGATCTCTGCATTGGTCTGAAAGCTGGCCTATGTTGAATCACATTAATAGGCTCAACAGTACATGCAGCTCAAATTTTTTTTTAAGCTCAGAAGTGTGTTTCTGTGTCTGTTTGCTCTCTCTTCATTTCTTAATATGCTGCAATTAAATTAATGAGTGAGATTTCCAGATTCCCAGCTCTGCAATTTTAACTGCAGGACTTGGCTACACTGACTTCACCAGGTTGCTCTACTGTCTGGTCATGAAGGTCTGCTTATGTGCTCATGAATCCAGTCTGAAACCCTGATACTTCATTCCTTACCACTTCCACTTATATGATCTATCAAATCGCAAATGGAAATGAAAAGGAAAAGAAAAGAATAAAAAAAAAGCAGTTGTTTTGAGACCTTTGAAGTAGCTGAAATGTATCTTACAAGCAGCAAATACTTTTTGCAGGAAAACCTAGATACTTGAACAGACATTTCGCAGTCTTCTGTCAACTAGCCAGGCACTGGTGAAGCATGTATGAAGAATACCCACCTGAGATTAATTTCATTTACTAGTAAGCTTTGTTTTCACTAAGGAGGAAAAAGGGAACCCGAGAAAGAGTTAAGGATTTCCTTGTCTCATTACTGGTGACCTTCCATTAGTCACTGAAAATGAAACGGCTTGTAATGGGATCCTGTGGTTTCCATGGCTCTAGAAAAGCCATTTTTATGAGGTTGCTGCTTGATGACTCTGATGAGTCACACCTCATGAAAAAAGAAAAGGCAGATTTGAGAGCAGCCAGTTCCAGCAGTCAGGGGATATGAATGGTCCCCAGAGGCCTGCCTCAGGGAGGAGCACTGTCAAAGGCTGGGGAACAGGTCCACCCTGGTCTCAGAGGGCCAGCCCAGAGCTGCTGGAGATGCTGCCAATACATGTGCACTCAGTGTCGGGGAGCACAAGCGGAGCCATGTTCACAGAAATGTTGAGGAGGAACAGAGAGGCAGCTTCTCAGAACATGCTTGGATTTTTTGCAAGTATCAGACAGCACAGCAGCCATCATAAAATTAAGTTTTTCTCTCTCTTACAATGGTTCGCTATGGCATCCACAGTAAATTATAGACTCATAGAATCTAGGGTAGAAAAGACATCTATGATCATCAAGTCCAACCATTAACCCAGCACTGTCAAGCCCTTGTCTAAACCATGTCCCTAAGCACCGCATCGACACTTCTTCTAAATACCTCCAGGGATGGTGACTCAACCACTTCCCTGGGCAGCCTCTTCCAGTGTCTGACCCTTCACCAGCTTCATTGCCCAAACCTGGACACACTCCAGTGCCCTCATATCCAGAAAAAATAAAACACCCAGAAGAAAATAAAAAGGGTAAAAAACCAACTCCCCCTGTTTCCACCACTACCACCAAAATAATTTCAGAACCATCATTGCTACCTTAAAGGTTTTGGATAAGCTACATACACGCTATTTTGAATGTATTGCTAACATTAACTGATGTGATAATGTTCACTTGCAGTCGCTCTATGTTGAGTGTACCTACCTGTAACATCTATTAAAAAGATGGAATTACTTTTAGGAGGAACTTAATACAGTAACACTCCAAGGATATATGTGAAAGAGGCCTTGAGCCATTTAATATTATGGAAAATTTTAAATACTTTACAAAAGTCAGCCACTTGAATTCAAACAATTTCTGCTGATGACTAGAGCAGAAATAATATTCCTCCAACTTCAAGAATGGCAATAAGGAAAATCTGAGGAACTAGAGACTAGTCCACTTCACCTTAGTCCCTAGGAAGCTGATGGAGACAACTGTCCTGAGAAGAATTTCCAAACACACGAAGGATAAGAATGTGATTGGGAACAGTCAGCATGCATTTACAAAGGAAAAATCTTGTTTAATCAACCTAGTAGCCTTCTACAATGTCGTACACTTCCTTTGTGTGTCTGAATTCAGTTTGGCACTGCTTGTTCATGCGTACAGGCTTCCTGCCACTTTTGCTTGATTTCCTATGCTTTGAGATGGTCCTTTCCTGAGCACCCATCACTCCTGGACTCCTTTTCTCTCTGTAGCCATATTCCATAGGATTCTTCCAAGCAGATCTCTGAAGGGATTGTTATGAATGAGTGTTTTGAGATCCCTTAAAGAACCAGTGGCAAAGGTATCAGTAAAAACAGGTTTAATATAAAAGCAACAGCACAACAAAGTTTGTTGGCAAGGTTCACTCTGCTACTTACTAAATGGCTAAGGCACGCTGAGGAAAAGCAACAAACAAAAATCCAGAGTCAATCAATCCAAATCAAAATAAACCAAAAACTGTCTTTGTGTTTGTGTGTGTGTATGACAAATGGATAGAAAGGCTAAGGATAAAAAGGAATAAGGTCTAAAGGCCTGATATCACTTAACAGCATTTAAACTTAGTAGTACATAAACTTACCAACATTTAACTTATAATTTAACTTAATACTTAAACAATGGATTAATATAGGATGTACTGTGTCACAACAGTAACTCACTCACAGGCCTAACTTACATATCTGAAGTACCTAAGAATCTAGGAGAGCAGCATTTCTGCCATATTTGATATAGCATGCACACACTTGCATGCACACAGACATAAGGAGTCTGTACAGGGTACCTGTAAAAATTTCTCCTCAAAGGTAGTGAAATACTTTGGAAGCCTTTGCACCTTCTCAATGGGCAAAGAGTCGAGGGAGTTGGAGCTCAAGGAGTGGGCTCCAGGATCTGTCCCTGTTCGGCAATTCTCTGAGTGCAGCAAATCTGAGAGACCCCACTCAGAGATAGGTTGCTGGTCACAGCCCTTTGCAGTTCAGGAGAGCTCAAAGAGTCTCCTTTAGGACTGCTGTTTATAGGGCCGCAAGAGAGTGGGCTTTAGCCATAACTGTTTCATCCTGGCTGCACTTCAGGTCAGAAACTTTCTTTGAAAGTGTGAGAACAAGAATGTTATGCCACTTAGGCAAAAAAAAAAGCTTCCAATGCTGTTCATAAAATAAAAAAGCAGGGGCTGGTTAGAGAGCACAATTTCTGGAAGCAAAAAGTGTTTCTTATAATCTCAAGAGGAGCTGAGCCCAGGTGCTCTTCGTCAAGGTTGAGGCCTAAGGAGCATTTCTTAGATCACAGTGTGGACTGAAAAAGAGGCAGGAATGGGAGGATGCACCACTACAGAGGTGTATTTTGCTCTCCTGAAATCCAGGCCTGTGATCCTGCTTTTTGGCCTGCTCCCTCCTCTTAAGGTCTTCAACTCCACAGCCCCATGGTCACTGCAGGCAAGGCTGCCTCCAGCCCTCATGTCTCCAACCAGTTCTCCCTTGTTCATAGAATCAGCTCCAGCAAAGAACCTTTACTTGTTCACTCCTTGATCACTTGTTTGTACAGCATCATATCCTTTGCTCAATACTGTTCTGTGTCGATGGATATCTCCCTTTGAACATTGTTTTGAGTTTGCAGCATTGACAGTGAAAGCTGTTCTCAGTAGGCACGAATGCCAGGAAGCCACATGCTGCTTCACTTTGTTTCCTGACTGCACCAGCATAACTCTTAAAAATGAGACTTCTGGCACAAATAACCACAATCACACTGACAGGATATTCTATCATCACTGTTCAAAATGTGATGTTTAGTGAAAACTCTGCCGGATGTGTCTTTATAATTATTCACACAAAAAAAATCAAATAAAAGAGAAGTGTTAAGGTCCCAATTCAGAAAAGCAATGAATATTCCCTTTAAGCTCTTTTTTATACCAACCTGAGTTTGGCAAAATATTAAAGTTAGCATGCTCAAGCCCTCTGTCTAATGTAAGGTTAATTCTCATAGAAGTTAAGATGAATGTTTTACCATCCTCCTTCATCTCTACAGTGAGATTCTAAACATTCTTTAAAATATCACCTCTGCATCACTGTCAACAGAAAGCAATAATTTTGGCTGCCCAAACTGAAATACCTAAGAGAGCCTTTGTTTCCAAGGATAGGTGAACAAAACTCTTTGAACACAAGACAGTTTTTAAAGGCATCTAAACTGGAGTTCCAAAAAAACAAAGGCAAGGAAAATTGCTATGAAAAGCAGTCTGTAACTTCAGTTTTGCCTGATTTTTAATGGTTGAGAATTGGAATCTTAATGTAACACTAACACGTTTTTACATTTTCAGTAGAAACAGATGGAATAATATTGCTCATGCTATGCCAACACTATGTTGTTACATATTCTTTATTAAAATTGCTCCAAGGCAAAAAAACTGTATACACAAAGGTTGGCAACTGCCTTGGACGTTCAGGCTTGAGTCCTCTAACTCTGAGCCAGCTCTGTGCATCACTGAGAAATCCCCACAGCTTCATGAAGGGTGAAGTGGAAGGGAAGCTGGTTGCAGTGCTGGGTACTGGGTGAACTGTGCCCGTGAGACCCTTGTCCTGACAAAGGCAGTGGAGACACACAAATAAAAAGGAACAGGAAGAGAAGGGGTAACATGTACAAAATTAAGAAAACCAAGTTTCACAAATTAAAGCAGCAGAGAGAAGTATGAGAAGAATGAGATTTAAAAAGGACATCATTGAACAGAGAATTATCATCAGTTCATCTTTAAATCCAGGAAAAAACCCCCGAACTTTCCATCCCTATCTTGCTCAGAAACTAATCCCAGTTACGACAAATGGGATGAGGAGCAGACAGGCTTCTGTGCGTGTGCATACATATATAAATGTGTCTTGAATATGTGCTTTTACAGTATGATCCAAAGCCACTGAATTAGATGGAACCATTCCCATTTGGCTTCAGTGGGTTTTGGACCAGGTCCCCAAACTCTGGGATTCAGGTTTGAAACAAAAAAAAGGGACAATAAAATGCCAGATTAATTCTCATTCTGAAAAATCTGAGCTGATCTACCAGAGAGGAGAAAAAAACCCCAGACCAAAAAACCAAAACAACAACCCCCCCAACTTCTAATCTTCCAACCATGTAAACACCTTCAATTAACTAACATTGATTTCCCTCTGCTTATATTGAGAACTTTTCTGTCCCAAAAGGAAGCAGTAAAAACATTTCCATGATAACCATAAAGATCACGGAAAAGAAAATAAAGTTTTCTGTTTCATTACCTTTTCTGTGTGGTAATCAATTACAGAGGAAGAACAGTACAGGTTCAATTAAGTAACTAAATAGATAGGAATTAAAAGCCACAGGGGATCTTTATTTTACTTATTTTCAAGTAGGATCCAACTCCAGGCCTCATTGACTTGTTTGTACCATATAAAGGGGTTTAATTTCTGTGAACCAGTCTGTCAGCATTAGCTGATCATAATTAGGAAAATGGGGTTAGAGAAAACAGAGGTACTGAAAATAGCTTTTCCCAAGTGTAACCTTCCCTCCTCTCTGCTTCTTTCCAAATGGGATTATCCTGAGCTCTCAGCACATAGCAAAGTAAAAATGAACCATTCAGCGAAACAAAGGTTCTTCCTTTGAAACATAAGATGCAGCTCAGGAAAACATTGAATGCTCTGTCCCAAATTAGCAAAGGCCTGAGCACATGCTCACCTTTAAGCACTTGCTGAGATCTTCCACTGACTTCAGGTTTAGCATCTGCTTAAAAAAGTTCTCCGTGTCTTGCAGAATTGCAAGTTCATACTAAGTGGTGAGAGATTCATTTAAAAAGGAAATATGATTTTGTTTTTAGAACTTGAAAAAAATAGCTGTGGGTTGAGTTTTGGGTTTCTTTTTTTGAAGTCTGGGTTCTTATTTTAGGCAAATAACTCATGACTTCATTATAGACAGTCACATGGGCAAAAACAAAGCTCCTGGAGACATACGCAGTATTAAATTTGTGCAGATAGCTGAATGGAAAATTTCAGAGGAACTGGCACCTACTGGATGCTTTGCCAATGGAAAGCAGTTTTGTGGGGATCTTGGATTACATATACATGTCTGCCAGTGCATACACACACACAAAAATTACCACAGGAAAATTAGGCATTTTACTGAAGGTAATACCAGACATTTTAGAGACTCAAATAAAGCCATCATTTCATCCACAACCTTTACACACACTGGCTGGGACTCATCACCTCTCACCCCTGAAGCCTCATAGTCACTTGTCCCAGGCTATGCCAGCACGTATGTGGGTGACTGGGGGCGGCACCTAGAGGGGCAAGTGGACTATGTCTCTGGCACTGCATGACATAGCAAAGGGACCAAAATGCCTTCCAATCTCCTCAGTCTGGTCTTGAACCTGCAATACACCTGCTCAGCTTCATCAGGGACCTGTGGCATCCCTGTTCAACCATGGTTCACTATCCCCCTCTGCAGCAGGGACCCTCAGAGCTCAGCACGCCTGCAGCCAGCCCTCCTTCCCACCCTCTCTGGCCATCAATTAAAGAAGAGCTGAAGGCAAGAAAGCACCACCACCCCTGGTATGGCAGCTGATGCTCCACCAAGCATTCAACTAGGCCATATAGAGAAAAAGAGGTTGTACCATCACGTTTCATGAGCAATCAGTATAATTGTACATCTCATCAAGAGCTGCACCTCCAAAGAGCACAATTTGAGAAAAAAATCACTCTCAGAAATCTGTTTACAAAAAGATAGCTTGGTATAGCTCATAAATTAAGTCACTCTATTTCACTGCCAAAATATTCAACAAATTTCTTTTTTGGACTGCTCATTTTTCATTCCTTCAAGGCTACGTTTAACCAAGTAATCTCCCTATAAATCCTGGCTCCTGCTGCCATTCACAATGCAGTGGGTCTTGTTTAGAAATTCTTAGAATCAGTGCATTCCTGCTGCATGACAATCCTTCAACTTCTTCCCTTTTGAAAGGCACAAAATGGAAATCGGTCCTTCTCCAAGTTTATCAGAAGGGCAGCCAAACACTGATGTTATACAGTAAGATCTTGAACTGGGAACTAGGCAGCTATTTTAATCAGTGGGCTTATTTCACGTCTGTCAAGGACAGTATATTTAGACCTGGACAAGCTGTTTCTTCCCCGCACCCCTGATCTAAAAAAATGACCCAAGCACAGCAATTCTCAGATGGACTCTTATGCACTTTGGCAAAAGCTTGTGAAAGAGTTTAGATAACACACCAGCTATCAGCAGGGCCAGGATTTAATAACAGTAAATAAATGTCTGTGACTCGTAGAGCTGGAGCCATCACTGCTGTTTAATCAATCATGGCTATTCAATCATACCTTCTAGGCACCATCAGATTTGAGTGAACCACTGAGGTAAAGGCACCAAAATAAGACAAGCTCTTTTGTCACTGCTTACCTGCCCAGAGTGAAGCATATGTGAAAGTGATGTGAGTGATGACCTCTGGGTGACTGACAGTAAACAGAGCAGGAAAGCTCTCCTGAGCCAGAAAGAAGCAAGAGCTTCTTTAAGGTACCCCTTCCTAGCCATACCACCAGGCAGTACTGCAGCAGGCTGCCAGCCTTTGCAGAAGTGCATGGCCCCATCTTTGGGCATCAAAACAAGCGGAAGGATTTTGGAAAGACCTTGCCTCCAAACTAGCTGTCCTTACCACAGTGCAAATGTGAGAACAACTGGGTGGGGACCAGCCTCTGCTTAAAATTCAGGCTTTTGGTTAGTTGATAAAAAAGGAATGGAGCAGATGTCAAAACAGGATCTTTAGAGAGTGTTGGCAGCATAAAGAGTCTGCAGTGTCTGCAGAGATGACTGGGATTTGTCCACTTTTATCTAGGGCAGTAAGAAGTCATTCCATGCCCCACTGCTTGGCCAGAAACACTAAAAAAAGTGTGGATTTAGCCACCAAAAACAAACTGCTGCTGCAGCATTTCATTGCAAGCACTTTTCTTTCTTTTTAATCAGCCATTTGGATAATAAAAGGATTAAAAATTACTGTCCAGCATGTTGTAAGATACCAGAAACATTACCCACCAGTCTCACCCAGCCTGCCATATGCCTTGTCTCACCAGCTGGAGCTATGGGCCATAGCAGGAAGGGGAGATGCTTGTGCTATGAACAACAAAGGTCTTTGCAGCCTGTGCACTGCCTGCAGGGACTACAGCTTGTCTGCTGCAGCTTGGGCACAGAGCTGCCTTTAATGTCAAGGCAAAACACAGATAGTTGGCACTGTATCGTCTTCCCCATTCTCCTCACTAGGAGCTGAAGAGCTTGGATTTGGGACCTCCTGCAGTCAAAAACCTAGAGTCTAAGAGCCATTTGGACTTGCATCGTATTGATAGTAAGGCAATGAGAGGAAGCATCACCCTCTGCACTCATGCAGACTGTCTTTTGAAAGACTTCTCAGCATGCTTTCACAACCATTGGAGTAGTAATAGAATACCGAAGCACAACGCAATCTGGACCAATCATCACCAAACAGGACTTCCATATACTTCTACAAGGACTTCTATATACTTCCTACTTCTCCACTCTTCTACGTTTTTATGTTTTAAAGGGAGAAGAAAAAAAAGCTAAGTTAAGAGTTATTATCTTGGATATGCCAGTGGACAAACTGCTTAGTAAGGCTGAAATTAAATGACCTGCTCATTCACCACACAACCACCCAGGGACTGCTCCAGACTCACTCATCACAACTCTTCAGGGTGCCCCTCTCTAAGCGCTGTACAGGGAGCACTGCAGAGAGACCATTGAAGGTAACCACCTGTCAAAAAATGCAGGAGCATTAAAACAAACAACCCCCAAAAACCCAACCTTATACCTCATGCTCTCATCACAAGCCACCACAGATGCTTAACAAATCCCAGGGAAAAATGCCTTTATGACCCTCAGAACCTTGTGTTCCTCCAGGGTGCTGAGGACAACAAAAAACCCACCTGCTACCCTGAGGTGAGGAGTAAATTCCATCCTGATCCAACTAGCAATTTCACTGGGAGGACAACAATCTGACAGGCTGTCAAAACACCTCCCTTGCCTTCCCAGTGCAGTCTCATCCCCAGGTTTGCCCTGGAGGGGAGAGCAGTATTGTGTCTTGCCTCACCTGATGTAGCACAAGCTTCAGCCCTGGACTGCCCTGGGGGTGTTCAGGAGGGCCCTGGCTCTGGCGTCTTGGAGGGCTGCAATGCAAACCTGCACTTCAGCTGCTGATTTCATATTCCACTCCTCCGCTCCCCCCTCCTTTTCCTGCACATCAGCTCCACTCCTCCCCTGCATTTCTCACTTTCCAGCTCTGTCCTGCCTTTATCTCCTTCCCATACCTCTTCTTGCTATTCACCCGTTTTACCAAGGCAGATCACAGTTACGTAGTCATGGGAGTCACCCTTTGCTGCCAGATCCTCTCTGTGGAAGTGCAACACGGAGTGTCACCTACATTTCAGTGACATGTTTTACTGCAGCTGCCAACTGCAGTCTCAAGATCAAAGGTTGGGGTCCTGACCGCTTCCTCCAACACCCATCCAACCTGAAGTTGTTTTAAAAATAATATTTCACTGGCAAGAGGTATAATACAAGGTAGCAAAATACCATTTCCTCCATTAATGCCTGTGGAGTTATAACATTCTTGCCATAATCTGCCTGCAGATGTACCATAGGTATTGAGAAAGAGCTCAGAGACTCAAAAGCATCAGGAAATGACCACTTTCTGGGGTACAGAGTCAGCTTTTTTTGTACAAACCGTCTGGCTTACTAAGACAGTCTTGTCTTAGACTTGCCAGCCAAGCGATATGAGCTACTGATGTACGTCTGGAAAATATTTATGATAAAAATCATGGTTGCAAAAAGAATAGCAAGTAAGTAGCTGATCCAGCTGGCATGCAAATTGTGCATAATGTTTATCCAGCACAAATATGTTCATCAGCACTACCACCTAGTCCTTCTGGAGAACAGTAGGTACTCAGAGATCTTCGTGACCTTTAAGCAGTTGGGTTTCCTGTAGCCCTGATAATAAATTTATTCCTGCCTTCAGTAAAACAGGAGAGGGTGTTTAACCATCTATCATACTGTCTGACAGAGCAGCATCAGGGTTTTTTTCCATCTCAGAGTGCATCGGGGCAAGTGAGGCACTTGAGGCCTTGGACTTCAACTGATATTTCATCCAGACAGTGCAACACCTTGGGAGTTCATCAAGCCCCTGGCACTGGGTAGAAGAGTGCTCAGCAAAGTCAACATTGTCAGAAAACAGAGCAACTGGGCATCATTTTAAAGTACATCCCTTCTCTGACATCTCTCCTCTGCCTAAGCAAGCTCTACACACTGCAGCAGCCAAGTTGCACTGCAAAAGGGACTTTCCCAGAGCAAAGGCAATGCCAGCCTGTGCCAAGTGAGTACTGTGCAGGTGCAAAAGGCTGAAGGGAATCGGAAGGCAGACTGACACAGCATAACCAGGTAAACTTATGTTTCCATGGGAAACCAGGCTAATAACAGACCCATAGTCTTCCATGTCTTCTGAACAAAATAATTAATCTAGGAGCTGCTATATTAGGGCATACCTTAATGTTGCTGAGGGAGGAGAAACCAGCTCCCAGTCACTTTCCACAATACTGTGGAAAGGTTGAAGGCAACATTTAGTGAGATCTAAATCAATCAGGATCTGCTTTAGCATCTGCCCCTTCTGAAATATCCTGACACCCCCTCTGTCAGCAAAGACCAGCAGAGCATTCCTTCTCCCTCACCAGCACAGCAGACTCCAGCCACACTAGTTTTTCACTGTAGGCCTTTCCAATCCTATGACAGTCCTGGTGTCTCAAAAGACTGTTTTAAAAGGGCCAGACAAGCATGAGTCATGTCACCAAAAACTGTGATTTGGTTCCAAGTCCATAAATCATGTGCTCAGTTCCTTGAAGGACAAGGTCTGCTAGTGTGACCCAGTTCCTTGTAGTCCCCTCTCTTCCCATAATAAAACAGGAAGAAAACCTCCCTTTCCATCTCATTTCATATAAATGTTACATCTTTGTCTCAGAACAGCTTGGTCAGCTTTAGGATCCAAGACCAGCTTTGTGCCCACCCTGCTCAGGCTTTCTAGAAATGACTTTGTTCCAGTGTGGGTCACCCAGACTGTGGGATAACTGGGAACTTCAGTGTTTATTAATTTTCATTTTCAGTGCTGAGTGACTTTTAAAGGAATAATTGTTTCCAGATGTCATGCATATTTTGCTCTGAAGGTGTACTGCAATCTCTGTTAAGGTTACAAAGCTGAAAAGGTTGTTCTCCCCTATCCAAGTGGCTCTTACAAGAGGATTTGGGAACACTGTGTCTCCCATGTGGACCCTGCAGATGCAGGTAAGAATGAGACACAAGATCTCTGTAAAACACTCTTGGTTGTATGACACACTTCATAAAGCTGAAATGTTGAGTGTGCATCTGTGATACCATTTTTGGGTCGCTCTGTAGGGAGAACATTGTATTGGGGTCTTACAGCAAGGCCCAGTCAAAACCAGCCAACCCCAGAAGACTCATGTCTACACTTCTACAGGAGCATCCTCACACTAGATGAAAACACTTTTGATGATACCAAGTCCCCTTTGACTTCAGAATGGAAAGGCTGGAAAAGGTGGAAGCACTTGAAGAAGAGGCACAATTTTAAAATTCTGCCATTCATTCTCAGTCTTGACTGGTTTAAAATGCATTTCTTTAGTCAGATGATTTCTGTGCTTTTACTCTTAAAAGATGTGCACACATATAAATATAGAATTTATGTAGTATCAGTCAAAGATAAGGTCAGAGCCCAGAAGAAATACAACGTTATACCTTACAGGAATCAGTGTTACATTATCCAAACTTTGAGAGGATGCTCTGAATTACTCCTGAGCAGTTGCAAAGTTACATCTGTTTGGGTGCTCTACTTTCAAGAGTCCTGCTAGGCATTACCTAACAAGGGCTCCTGAATCTGTTAACCTAAGTTTCCAGTTCCAGAAGACATACTTTCCATAAACATAATTGCTTGTTGAAAGGCAGATGTGTTCTACGCATCTGATGACACAACACCAGCATGAGCAAGATTTCATGCGAGGCCCATGGAAAGAAGGATGGGAAGAGAGCACTTTCTCCAGGACATGACACAGGAACATATTTTGGACACAGGCAGACCAGCTAAAACACTCATACCAACATGGAAATGACCAATGAAGACAGAATAATTTCATTTTGTTGTCTACGAAGTGCTGCAAGTTTGCTTATTTGCAAGGAAACCTTGTATGACACCCAACTAGACTTGTAAATTTCTGAAAAATGCTGGGCAGCTGCAAGTGAAATGTGGCAGCTTTGGGAAAGAAAGTCAGTATATAAGTTGCTAACAGAAAGCTTTAGTAAGACTTAAATGCACTATTTGAACCTTTCTGCAATGGAATGATTCATTTTCTATTTTTGAAAACATTTTTTTCAATTCTGTGGAATTCAATAAATGCATCATTTGATTAGCAAAATCTATGAACTTTTCTGGGTTTCTTTTACATCTTGTATCAAGAAAAAATTCAAAATTGCAAATGAAATCCCCACAAAATGAAAAATTAAGTTATCTGTCTGCTTTACAACTAAGAGTAGGCGGTGTTGAAAACTATCCTAATAACACAGGACAAGACTGACAGCACTAAAAAAGGGGCTAGAAAAAAAACAGAGCTAGAAATAAACTGGCCTCTGCATCAGAGCATTCCATAAGAGGTAGGAAAATATGTTCCTTTTTCTACAGAAATAGATTATACAGAACACCATAATTTTGTGTACAACACCTACTTCAAAACAGCCCAAAAAGCTGTAATACCTAAAATAAGAAAATGACCAAACTTATGTCCACGTTCAGCAAAACTCCAAATTTCATTCCAACGCTACAGCACATGAATAGTTAGTAAGTACATGCTAAAATATATTGATGATGGCAAAGAAACATGGGTCTAACTTAAAGGCTTGCCTGGGTAAGTCAGAAGGACATCCCAGGAGAGTTTAAGTCTGTGTTTAAGAGATTCCTTGAATGGGGACAATTGATTTTATTTGAGGGCATGCAAATCTGAAGCATCACAAAATTTGTAATACTGCTGGGAACAGGCTGCAGCCTTCAAATCTGCACCCCTAAACGCACTCTAAACAGTAAACAACTAAAATATTAATAGAGTTTGAGAGATGATATGCTAAGTGTTCAACCAATTGATTGTATCAAAGAATTATTGCAGATGGTGGTAGGGCCACCTGTTAGCGCAAGCTGTCCCTTCACATTCTCCTATTTTCAGCTGTTTATAACTTTGTCAAGATATAGACTTTTTTTTGCTAAATGTCTGATGCAATTAGATATTTCTTTGCAATCAGAGAAGACCTCTCTGTATTACCAAGACAGGCTTCTGAAATGTACTGTTTTGCCCAGGTTGAAGTTGTCCACAATTCTACCCATTTTGTTGAAAAGTCCTATTGCTTCCAAAATATTAAAGCCTGGGAGTGGAATTTGGCATAGACTACCACAGCGAAGAATGCCATTTTTGCCGTCCCCACAAACACTGTCCCAAACCTGACCTCACCACGGTGAAAGTGATCACGGTTCATGCAGGGCCAAGAGATCCCTGTCTCAAGGTGCAGGGCTAAATCTTCTGATATCCAGCCGCACCAGCACAATGCACAGCTCTTCTCCGTGTAAAGGGATTGAATTTACTTTTATTAATTTAATCTGATTGTTTTCATTCTGATATTCCAAAGTGCTCATGTGCTTCAAGCTCTTTAAATTATGTTATGACATGATACAAAGGTCATCAAACCACTCACAAAACCTTTGCACATAAATACTTAATAATATATATATTAAAAAATCACTGTGCCACCTGAATGCTCCTCTAAATACTTGCATTTTAACTAAAAGCAATATAAGTGTGAGAAATAGCCTGCAAAGAGAAAAAAAAAAAAAAAGGAGTTTTCCTTAACAGCCAAAAGGCCCCAAATTAAGACAGTCCACAGTGACCACAGCTCATGCTTGTGTAACAGGCACTTGCTCTGCATTAGATTTGCTTCCACAGGTCCCCTAAGCACAAGCAGTGCCAGGAGAAACTATGCTGTGGCTCAGTACCAGGGATACACGTTGCTTTTGCACATTTTAAATAATATTAAGTACTTTTTTATTTGTAGCTGCACTAACAGGTGTTATTGCAGCATCTGGAAAATGTACTACGTAAAGATCTGATTCAAATTCATGGTTAGACTAATTTTAAAAGTAAGTCTCCACTTTAAAACAGAACTAAGTCTTGACAGTGCCCAAATCCGGCAACATGGCTAATTTTAAGAGGCAGAAATCCTATGAGATCTGATATTTTCCAAGATTTCCCATCCACATGCCTTCCAGCTTGAGAAGCAATTCAGAACCACAGCTATGGGCACAAATCCAAGCTTCAAAGATACAACGTGGACTAATCTCTATTTTAATCCCCATTCCTCTTCTGCTAAGTATTACAAAACACAAGTTTCTGGTTTTGAAGCTTCTGACATTATCACTCTAAGTTTGGAGCTGATACCAGCTCAGATGGGAATGAAACACTGAACAACCTCACCTGGCAATTAGCTTTCCTTGCTCTTCTGATCTGCGTGAAGAAGGCAGCATTGCCCTGCCCAGCCCACATGGATCAGCAATGCTGGCAGCTGGTGAAGAAATCACTGTCCTTCAGGGGTGATGTTGCTCTGGGATCTCCCTCTCTCCAGCTGTGACTTCCAGGGCTCTCTTATCACTGCAGTAGAACATCTCAGAAATGCTCTAAACCTGCATTTGCTAAAGCAGAAGCAGTGACTTGAGCACTGCAAGACTGCCATGTCAAACCATGGACATCATCAATATCTGGACACCTGTTAAAATGAACAATGATGAGGTCTGTATGCTGGCACTCCACAGTCCAGATTGAGACTGATAGAACACCTCTAAGTGTCCTTTGGTACAGTATAACAGCAGCTTGTTTAGATTGAGTTAGTTTGCAATGGAGATTAGACCTTTTTTTTATAAGACACAGGGCACAATGGGACTTAAAAAATCTCTTGTAGCTTCTAAGTTTTTCTGCAACACAGCAGATGAAGTTGTGGAGGAGCAGAATAGTTCCAAGAATGCGTCAGTGATTCAGTGCCCCACGCCCTGAGCAAACAAGCCACTGGGGATGATGCATGCCAGTGGTCTGACAACATCTCCAGCCAAGAAGTAGCCACACAATGTTCATTTCCCTGAGGACCTGGCAAATGACATTTCCTGCAAGGCTCTTTGGATTCCCCTCTGGGCAGGGACAGGTTCTTCTAGCACAGAGGTTTCTGAGCCCAAAAAGGATCCTTGCTTTGGCTTCCTTGACTTACTTAGCAGCCCCCTGGAAACATGCGGCAGGGACGGAAGCTGCTTTTCCTGACACCATTCAGCTGCCAAAAGCAGTAACCCCTCCACAGTGCTCCTGCAGCCTTGCCTGGCCCTGAGGCCATGGAGCAGAAGCCTCATGGGCATGAACCTGCCCCTGATTCATCCCCTGAGCAAAACCCACTACAGTTAAAGGTGGTGAGAGCAACCAGGGCAGGGGTGGTAAGAAAATCTGTGACCCCTTAGGAGAGGTCTGTGCCATCAGAAACGTAGAATGGTGTCTTTCAGTTGAAAGGAACGTACAATGTTCGTCTAATCCAGTTGCCTCACCAAACAAGCTGTCTGACACACAAAATAATAAGCAGAAACCTTATTTCCGATATTTCCTCACTTCTAAGTCTCAGAACTTGCAACTAAACCTACTCAATCTGTAAATTTGCATATATCATTTATTAGATTATTTGTAATCTTTCTTGCTGCACTAAAAACTACTGTAGTCTTTTCCAGGACTGATTTCTAATCCTTTCCAGGACAGCTGCACAATTTAATATTAAAAAAAAGTGCTGAACCATATTTCACAACTTGCCAGCTGCCTGCCAGGGCAGAGGGGTGCATGGTTCTGGCAGGGAGGCACAGCCTCAGCACCAGCCTGCTCGGAGAACCCAGCAATGCTCAGTGCCAGTGCCTCAAGCAGCAGTGGCTCAGGAAGAACCATTTGCCAGCCCATCCAAAAGGACACAGGGATTTACTGGTCTGGCCACAGGGAGGGGGTGAGTGCTGCAATGAGGAGGCTCCTGCACAAGTTTGGAGTGGGCAAAGAAGGCACAACTGAGAAGGAAGTGCTGATTGCCAAGGCCAAGGTGGCCACCTCAGCCCCTCTCCTTCATTACAGCTCTGCACCTTCCCCTCCCTGTAGGTCATAGTGAGAGGTGACAATGGGCACTGAGGCAATTAGATGGCTGAGCAAGCTGGTGGGCAGGAGGTCCAAAAAGCTGACTTGTAAAAAAAAAACAAGCCTAGAAAGGTTAATCATGAGACCCACATATCAGAAATGCCTTCCTCTCTAATGGTACAGCCACTGACACGCTTTTTCTTCTCTTGCTTTGTCATTTATCTCGTAAATCAATCCATCTGCTTTCAAACCAAATGTGCCAAGTAAATATGAAGATTATTAGGAAGCCTTTTTATTTCCCTAGAGCAAATTAAACAGCTGGAGGTTACATTTTTTTTAATATTGCCAAGCCGTTACCAGGCGTAACAAAAGGCAGTTGGCTGCACACACGGCCCCGCAATGTTTCACTGGGCTGATGCAGCAAAATCAAGGAACTTGTGCCTTGCACCCAGCTGCAAATGCCAGAGACGCACCGCTGATTTTATGGCAACTGTCACACCAGAAGAGCTGATCCTCCCAGACAGTGGAAGTACACAATTAGGTCACATTAAACATTGAGAAAATGCCACAGCAGTTCCACATGCCAACTACAAGTGAGTGACACCGGAAAACAGTTCCTAGCGGGCAAATGCCATCCCAGCATCAGTGCATAACTTCTGCTAAAAGTTTACAGGTGAAGTCTGAGGGTGCAGAAGCATGAGCAATCACCCAAATAGAGAGAGTCATTACATTTTCCCACAAGGCAGAGAAGTGAGACAGGCAAGCACCAAAGACTGGTTTATTCCCCTGGGGAAGCCACCACTACCTCCTGTTCACAGAAACAGAGGCGCTGGGCACCGCATTCCTTCAGGAGGGTTTCCTTTAGGGCCAGAATAACAAGATGAAGCAGCGATGCTCACAGCAGAAGCTTCAGACTTGTGTAGGCTTTTTTTCCATGTACAGCACCAAGCATAGTGACTGGAGCTCCTAGCCCTACCACAGGAGCAAAAGTGTTTGCAGTGTCCTCATCATTGCACCCACACACTACAAAGTACATCCTTGGCCAGAGGTGGACTAGAGAGAAAAGCACAGCCCACTCTGCTTACAGAAAGCCTTTTGCATCCTGTCAGCACCACTTAACTATGTTCAGCTTAGTCCAGTCTTGCAAACCTGAAATCAAAGGCAGTTGTCAGTTGAAAGGTAGCTGTTATCGCAGATAACAGACATTCTGTTGCACAATATTTGGTGCTCGCCACAAATTGCACTGAAAAGACTTCTATGCCACTGCCACAACAGGGGTAATTATTTAAAACATTAATAGAAGGGCTCTGTACAGGAGCGCAATGCTGCATGGGGAGAGAACACACCACACCATGTAAACTTCAGCACTGTGAGAAGTGTCAGTCTATGTCTTTTTACTCCCATGTATCTTGAAACTACTTGTGAAGTCTACTGATTACAAAAGCATGTTTAATTTTGCCTGTGATCAAAGACATACCCATGATGCAGCAGCAAGCAGTGCACCTCAGGGAAATGTCACACAGTTTTTGGGATGGTGAGTGGGCAGCACAGCTTTCTCAGCACATGAATTAACACCTCAATTCTTTAAAAGTTTCCATTTTTCCAATTTCTTCACCAGGCTTTTTCAGTAGAAACACTAGCTGTCATGATCAGCAGTCCTGTTGCAATATCTCCTCTGCATGCATCATCACAGAGCATCCCCATGGTTCGCTCCCAAACACGAGAGCCAGGCTATTCTTTACACTTTTAGGTCAGCCCTTTAGCACAGGCCAAGAGCAGCATCTCATCCCAAAAGCAGCTGTCAGAAAGGCACAGGCAGATATGCATGCAGGAAGTAACCTCCTAAGGTACTGCTGCTGCCGCAGTGCCCATGACCAGGGTCTGAGAGCAAAGCCACGCACCAGCACACACTAAGAACCAAGCTGAGCGCTTAGAAGAAATAACCAACCTCCAAAATATCTCGAATTGTGAAACTTAATGTAAGTTTCAGCCCAGAACAAAGACGGTAAAGTTACAATACCCTCATAAATCAGATTTAGTCTGGCGTGTCATGGCACAAGATTACAATGTCACACTTTCACAGAATGGTTAAGATTGGAAAGGGACCACTGGAGGTCATCTAGTTCCCAGTCAAGCAAGGGTCCCCCAAAGCAGGTTATTGAGGATTGTGTCCAGATACCTTTTGAATACCTCCACAACCTCTCTGTTGTAGGCAATCTGTTCCAGTGTTTGGCCATCCACACAGTAAAGTTCTTAGTCACATACATCAGTTTCTGCCCACTGCCTTTTGTACTATTGTTGGGCAACACCAAGCAGAGCCTGGCTCCATCCTCTTGGCACTCTCCCTTCAGATACTGATAGACTTTGATGAAGTTCCCTCTCTGTCATCTCTTCTCAAGGCTGACCAGGCCCAGCACCCTCAGCCTTTCCTCATACACGAGATTCTCCTTAATCATCTTTGTCACCCTAAGCAGGACCTGCTCCAGGAGCTCCACGTCTCTCTTGTCCTGGGGAGCCCAGATTGGGAGACAGCACTGCAGATGTGGCCTCACCAGGGCCGAGCGAAGGTGCGAGGTCCCCTCCCTCCCGGGGAAGGGTTCGGCGGCCGTGTGAGAGCCGGGCGGGAGCGGGGCGCGCGGCGCTGGCTGCTCCCCCTCGCGGCTGCCGGGCCCTCACTCCCGGCAAAGCGCGGCCCGCGCCTCGCCGCCCGTGCGGGAGGGCCGGCGG
>VZTI01001559.1:1394789-1445120 GCA_013397865.1 Struthidea cinerea | reverse complement strand
CCTCCCGGGACACGGCCCCGCTGCCGCCCGGCCCCTGCCCCGGCTCCAACACCTCGAGCCATCAATGACAGCTGGGTTTCGGCAGGACCGAGCGCGATGGAAAAAGGGAATCCAGCCGAAATACGCCTACCTCACACTCCCAAGCTGTAGGGTGGTCTGATGAGAGCAGGAGCTCACCAAGACAGGCCCAGCCTACCCTGGGGGAGACTTGGGACAGAGGAGCTTGAATGTCCCATACCTGGCAAAGCAACGAAAAGCCTTAACCAAAAAATATTCAATTAGTTTATATTTAGCATAACTTTTCCTCCCTAACTGCCCATGCCCTCCCCACGACCCCAGCCCGCCTGGGTTTTGTAGAGTAATTTTAGGGCTCCGTGTTTCTGACCAGATCTCATCTACTATGACATGTGACAGAGCCCAGTGAGTGGAAGGCTCCAGCCCACAGATACCCAAGAAAATCTAAGATTTCCTTGCTGCTCATGCAGTTTTCTCAGACTGTTTGTCAAAAGTTATTGGTGGCTATTTTTTAAATGAAAGGAGTAGAGAGAAAATAGCTTTGCGGCATATTGGGCTAGCAGATTGTTCAGACTCTGTACAGGGACAATAAAGCTTTTAGGATCCTTTGATTGACATATATAATGAATGTAGCTGTCAAACTTTTGTGCAGCAATTTTATTTTGTATTGACAAGCTATTTCACTGGCCAGGGTTTTGCATGAAAGGAATAATTCACATTGTTGTGGTGCTGCTATTTACAGAGCCTAGAGGACAGTGGCATCACTACAATACAAATATTAATATTCAAATTTCTTTTGAAATACATAATTCTGTATGCAACCTATCCTACATGCACATCTTCATACAGGGAGAAAGGCATTGTTCTGCAGAGAGAAGGGGGCCTGGAGCTGCTGGGGGTTGTTGTTCATTCACTGATTCATTATGTAGCCTTTGAAAAGGCACTTAGTCACTCTGCAGTTTAATGTTTCTCCCTGTGGAGCAGAGGACAAAGCCTCAACACAAACTGCCATCACTGTTATCAGTCTGAGTGGCAGAGGTCACAGAGCCAGCATGGGGTCAAGGGGCTGCTCTGAGCAGCCCTTGTGTGCACGAAGCCCAGGACAGCTGTGCTCTTCTGAAACAGCTTCTTTCTCCTGCCAAAGCAGTGGCAGGGTCAGCTTGGGCTACCTAAGACAGCAGTTGCTGCTTGCCCACTACCTTTCTTTGATTATGAAGAATAACTCGCCAAGAAATCACTAGCCTCAGAGAAAACAGGCAGAAAGCAAACGAGAGGGCAAAGCAAAACGTAAAGGGGGGCGGGGGGCGGAATCCACATAAGCAAGGATGACTCTCACACTGTATTTGCTATGCAGTCAAGCCCACAAGTGGGTTGTGTATCTGAAGGTGGAAATACAAAGACATGTCCTGTTCCCTGGGGAAAGGTAAGCAACTTCTCAGATTATCTTTAGAGGCTATTATTAGCCTTGCACTAACACTGACGTACCCTGTGCCCAAAGCCACAGCACGCACACATTGTATCCATAAAAAGAGATATTCACAGCTCTGCCGCTCATAGAAGTGCTGGGCCCATGCTCTGGTACCAGTATCATTAAAAAAAGAAAAAAAAAGTCTGAGTAGCAAGTGAGGACATGGAAAGGACTTGACTTGCACAGCAAGAATTTGGAAAGAGCATGGTAATCCAGCTTGGGGTGCTGAGGTCGACGGGCACACAATTTTTTAAGAGTGTACCAGGTTTGTTTGTTCAGTCATTCCTATATTCATTTTCAATTCCAGAGACAGAAGCTTCATGTCTAGCCCAAAATAACAGTATTGTCTGAGACAAAGCCAACTTGGTAAGGGGTGCCAGAGCTTTTCCCAGCCCATTTATGTAATAAAGCATCATATTCAACTGTTGGAAAACATACCAGTTTAAAAATTGTTTATATATTACTTTAGCCAGGTTTGTTCATCTTTGCCCCAGGGGAAGGGAACGGAAGCTTCTTTCCAGGGCACTGTTTCTCTAGGTGAGGCCTGATGGGCTTAGCATTTCAACAGACTGGGAGTAGCCCCAACAAGATAAGGCCATCGACGGAACATCAACAGAACATCAGCGGCCATCTACGAACATCTACCCCGGACTCTGCCTCTGGCGGAGTTGGGGACATCTCCTCCGGAAAAGACAGATAAGAAAATCAAGGAATGAAGCGAAGAAGCGGAGACATCAGAAGCGAAGAAATCCGGATCCAATAGGAGACCAAATACTAAGAACTACACAACTTGAGACCAATGAACACTGACCCAATTTGTTTCTATGAGTTTTGACCGTATAAAAGGTCTGAAGAATCCAGTAAAGGTCATGTGTCATGGAATGATTCTCTCTGCACACCTGGGCTATGTGTGGATGAGATGATTTCTGTGGTACATCCAGGCCAGAACAACATCCTGGCCAGAGAATAAAAGTAGTGCCTTGACTCTCTAACATTAAAAATGTAGTTGGAGGGGTTTTATTTTTCCTGCAGTTTTGGTGGCACAACCAGGAAGCAAAACAGGAGCTTTATGTCCCTGTTGCTTGGGTCCTAAAATACAGAGAAAGGAGACAGGGCAGAGCGAGAAGAAGAAGAATGGAGCCTTGTTCTCATTCACATCATAGCCCTGTAATGCTTTAACCCGAAACATATAACTATATGGTGAAACATCTATGGGGTACTCTCTTGTCTGGCGCAGAGGGGTTCTGCAGATGGATTTCCAAGGTGGGAAAAGAGTGCCAAGTCAGCAACACAAATTACTTCAGGCCAAACTCCAATACATAACTATAGATTCCATAGATATAGGTCCAGCCTTAAGCCCAGGAGCAATACAGGTGGGGAGAAAGGATCCTGGGTGATTTAAACTACATATTTAAGCAGTTCAAGGTAGCTGGAAGTAGCACTGGTGCCTCTGGGTTTCTGTGTTCATTATTTGAGGTGAACATAAAAACACAGAGTGCAGGTTCCTCACTGGCTTCAAGCTGGCAGTTTCCTAAAAGCAGCGCTTGTTGGTTTCCTTGGTTTGCCGACCAGCAGTGCCACCTCCCCTCCCTGCTGCCATGGTGCTCGGCCTTCCCCAGCGTCAACAAAATGGCACGTTACTCTACTTTGCCAAATTTTAGCACTGAGAATTTCATTCCAAACAGCTCAGCATCTGCTTTAGCCAAAACAGTTCAGCCATTTCCAGGAATATTATTAAAGGAAAAATATACTGCTTGGCACATGTTAAATAAATTCAGGCAACCTTTTATATGAGGATCTCTAGCTTCAGAAGGGAAAATTTGAAATTTGGCAGAGAGGTGACCTTTGTGGTAGAAATGTGTCTATCCCTATTAAAACCTACCTAACTTTGGACAGATTACAGAGCAAGGAAATACTGCAGTTAAGGGCGCAGTAAAGACTTCTGAGAATTGCAGTTACTTGCCGTTTCTGCTGTGGGCAAGAGGTCCCTTATCTCCTGCAGAGCTGCAGCTTGTGCTCACCCATTACCTTGGCCAGTTATGGCTGCACAGGTCCTCCATGGCTGGATGACGAAATTACAGAGCCAAGGGTGAGTGGAGAGACCAGCATTCCACCTGACATCTCCATATATTCCCATATTTTTCTGATACAGGACAGCCCCATCTGCCACACAGCCCAGGTTCAACGTCAGCATCACGAGTGTTGAGCAGGCACGAGGACACTGCCGAAAACAAACTGTGACCAAATAAATCAGGGCAATTACAATACACAGATGCGGAGCTGGAAGAATTAATGTCAAACAGACAATGGCATTGCAGACGCCCCTAATAATGAAGGCTTGAATGTGCTGTCTCAGTAAAACTCTCTAAATTAGGTTTGTGTGCAGTATATGGAGAGTTTCTGAAAGAAATATAAATATAGGCCCATCATTCTGCAAAGCTTCACAAACCCAAACCCTTGCATTCAGGTACCATCTCACTGACTTTGCTGCAAAATCAAGGCCATTCACGTTAGAAGCACAGACAAGAACATCTGCTCAAACTGATGTGTTTTAACTGTATTAGTTAATTATCCAGACAACTCTTCTTATGTCATGGAAATGTAGTTTGAACATTGGCAGATAAATGCTCTTGCACTAAAAAGGGAGAAATCAGTATTTGCTGTTGTATCTCTGGCAGGAATGGGAGTGACATGAGTAGGTGGGCTGCAGGCTCCCATTCATCTCTTACAAATAGGGGTTAAGAGGATTTACAGATTTACAATGAAAGCATTCACCCGATTAATAGCTGCAGCATTTCAGTAATTCTTCAGTCTTGGCTCATGGAGAAAGGACAAAGTCAACCAACCTCCACCTAGACCATGCTATTCCTTCAGGGATTTACAGCCCAGGACACCAAGAAAACAGTTTCAAGACAAGGAAAAAGATCTATGGAGGAAACACTGGAAGCAGCCATTAGAAGAAATAGTCCCACCTTTCACACAAGCATATCTTCTCCCCGATCTTCAGCACAGTCCTTTTGTGCACCCATGTGTGGGATCTCAGGACTCATTTCCATATACCGAGAACTGGCACGTCATCATCATCCTAGAGAATGATTTCAGTTCATGAAGTGCTGCTAGGAAAAGGATTGTAATTCCTCTCACCAAAAGGCTACAAAGGAAGAGTACAAGGAAAAGTTAACTTCTTTCTTCACAATATGTACGCCATCCCCTTTCCTCACCCATAAAGCAAGAGCAACACAGAACTTATATACATATGTAGAAGGTAAATATATATATAGATGATATACTTCAGTACCTATATGTATGTAGATAGATATAGATCTGTGTGTTATTACATACGTACTTCAGGTCTGGTTAAAGCACAGTGGCGAGCAGAGGGGGTCTGTGGTGCTTTCATTCCATGAGAGAAGGAAACCGTACCTCCTGCAGAAGGCAAAGTGTCCATGCAGACTGCAGAAGGCACTCAACAAACAATTTTGGTTTGTCACTCAAGTGCTTGGTTAATGATTCACCCTGAACAACCAGACAAGGAAGAAGTGAGCTTGTCCTCCTTAAGTGCACTGGCTGCATTAAGAAGAAAGAGCTCAATGTGGAGCCAGTGCAAGAGAGAAACTTCCCACCTGCAGTGCTGCAGGAAACTCTTCCCAGGAGTGTGAACTGGGATTATGTATCACAACAGCAGGTATGGCTGGAGCTATGGACCCAACCCAGCCACACATGGACCTTGTGATATATTTTTCATTAGCAGAACCCAGATCCTTTACACAGCAGTTGCCTCCCAAATGAGGAAACGGCACCGTGAAAAGCACATTTGGGTGACTTCTTGATGGGCACTTGCAGAGACACAGGCTCATCTCAGCTCTTCCACAGACCCAGCCTTGGAGTGCCTGCAAAATCCTTTTTTCCTCTTATGCCTATGAATGGTTAAGGCAGCATGGCTAGCCATTTTACAGGGGATTTCAAGAAAATGACACACTTGATGTTTACATGTTTTTGCCCATGAGACAACTTTGTATGCCTTATGAAACACATGCTTTCACAGAAATCTGAGAAGGAAAACCACATAACCAAGAACACTAAAATATTGTTCTGTTTGGAACAGACAATTTTAACAAGACTGTTTTAATGGGAAGAGGATTTGGTAGATATTTTTAAATGTTGGCAGCAGTTTTTGCTAGACAAAATTTTATTATATCATTCATTGGATAGATTGCTAATCTGCAAAACCCCATCATTTGAGACACATTCTAATATTACAGAAGTCCCTTGATTTCCATATACAGCTTTGGAGACCATGACCCAAGGTCAGGCCATTTATGAGTGTAAAGTGTCCCCAGTACTTAATTTTTCCAGGTGACACCCGGTGCCACTTGGCTGTTTGAAAGACAGTTTGAGCTATTACACTTCCACAAAGGACTGCACAGAATTGCCATGTTCTTCTTCCCTTCTAAGAGTTGCATAAGCAGATATAAATGTTTCTGTGTTTAATAACAAAAATTAAGATTCCCTTTGCCTGTAGCCTCCTTCAAGAATGTCACTGTTCTGTTTGAGAAACCACATCCTGCTCTGCATCCTATGTGGATTCATTCTGTCAGTCCAGGGAGATCGAGTTCAGCAACCTTCCAGGACTGCTGATAATCTCTTGAGAGCCCACAGTAAACATTTCTTTACAGACTGGATCAGATCTGATGAACTATACAACTTCACACCACCGAGGAAAGTGTATGGGACTGACTTTTTAACTAATGCAGACATGGGGGTACACTTACAGGCCAACTATAATTTTTCCTACAGAATGCTGAGTGTGTATTTTTCCACTCAGAGCTATTGTTCCATGTTTTTCCAGGACTTCAGAGTGTGTCCAGCAGTGACTGGAACCCCCATGCAGTAAACCCACTCAGGCTTACCAGGAAACTGGGAATCCAGAGTACATATATGCTATAGTATATGTACCCTGTTACTGCTAAGGGTATTACAAACATTTTGGGAAGTCTTACTCCACATATTGCTCAGGGCTGCACGCTGGATTTGCCCAAGTCTGGTCCTGCTGGAAAACCATCCTACTCGGTACAATTCACACACATACAGTCAAGGACCTCCCAAAGCATCAGATAACCCAGACAGCACCTCAGCCATGTTCCCAGCTTAGGCAAGGGAGATTTGACATTTCTTGGACAAAGTCCTGTATTTGCAAGTTCAAATACATGCTACAGGCAGTAGTAGCACTACAGAGTGTATTTGCAGACCCAGCTCCTTGAGATACCTTCAAACAGCTCTCTCCCCACCTCCTGCATGCCAGCACATAAGGAAATCAGACCCAAGCACTCGATTTCTCAATATGGCCACTTGGTTTGCACAGACCTAGTGCTTTGCCATCAAGCACCTCCAGAGCAGAGCACGAGCAGTTGGCCTCCAGCAAAGCTGACATGGACAGATCACCTGGCTCTCACCACACTTCACTTAGAGGATGACTCATGGCTGCTTTGACTTGAAGGCGATCTTCACCCCACCTGATGAGACCAGCAGTAGGCTGAGGGCCAAAGCCTGTGCAAACATCTGCTGGGAATCAGTCAAACAGCCTTTTGCTATGGAAAAGAAGTCTGATTTTGAAGTCTGCCTTAGAGATCAGTAGCAGAGGGCGCCTTCGATGCACAGGCTGAGGCATCACATCACGAGCAGGCTCAGCTGAACATGCCTATTTATGGTGGCAAGCTAAAGGTGCTATGAGTCAGGTGCCTGAACAGGGATCTCTAATTATACCTTCCAGCTACATGTAATATGTAAATATCCTATGTGGGCAGGAAACGTATGAAATAGGAAGCCACGTATTATAATTATTTTAAAGGAATTTAAAAAATATTTAAGTATTTGAACTTTATTTACAGCATGGCAAAAGCTGCTGAGAAAAGAGCTGGAAGTGAATAAACTCCTTACCCACAGCTTTCTTGCTGGCCACTTGGCAAGATGAAGTGAATGTCACTTTTCTGCCTCAGTTTCTGTATTTTTTACAGCCACAGCAGGCAATACTGAGCTACTTAATAAACTGATCTGAGTTTTGCAGAGGGAAAGGAATTTATAGAGCCTGGTATGATTTATAACAATGTATGACAAGAACATTTACACTGTGGCTTCTTCTGACAAAGTGGACAAATTCCTGGATTTATTGGTTGATGTTTATAGCAAATTAACCTACTAGGAAAAATGCTGAAGTGACAGCAACAGGAAGCAGAGCAAAGAGGCACAAGGGGGTGAGCAGCAGCCCTCAGGAGAGGGTCCAGGATGACACTGGTGGCCCACACACTTTTGTCTGCTATGCTCTGGGATGAGATCACCACAGGTGCCCATCCCTGGCCAGGCCGCTGCTCCTTGGGGACAGCCTGCTCCTCTGCTCCCAGCTCTGACTTGGGAACCTGCAGTGAAGGATATGCCTGTGCAAACTCCAGGAAAACCATCTAAAATGGCCACAACCTAGCTGCCTGTCCAGGAGGGGACTTCCCAATAACGGAGCAGAAGATACTCAGGAGTATTTCAGAATCAACACTCTAAGAGCGGTTTGAACCGAAGGGATGGGTTTGGATGTGACTCATGGTGCCCGGTGCACAGCTGGAGCAGGACTGCATGTACAATTACAGTTATTAAAGTCAGCCAGCTATAAAAACCTGCTGCTTCAAAGTGGGGTCTGAGAAACCACAATTATTTCCCGTTCAAACTGTAGAAGAAAAAATGTGGTATTTTTTGGTACCAGCATGCAGCAGTGTTTGCAACAGCTGTACATGTTCAACTGATTGCATCTGATGTCCTTCAGCCAGCTAAGCTGCAGTGCTCCTTGACTAGTGGGTAACTGCCCCAATATTTTGGGGCTTAGCAGTTTCAAACAGTCAGTTAAACTGAGATGGGGCAGGAAGGAAGAGCCTGAAATAACAGTTGTGTGTATATGGTGATTTCCAGTTTCTTCTGGTAGCAAAATGATCTCTTTGGAGGGCTTGCTACATTTTCTACCAGCCCAAAAAGCTGGCTAGGGACAAGCTGGGCCTATTTCCCCCATCAAATTTGTCCAGATTTTACCTTGCTAGAATCACACAGCCAAAAGTCAAAGGAAACTTGAAGCTTTGAGAAAGGCTGTTCCAAGGCACCAAGGGGAGGCAAGTTCCCCAGAGCCTCTGAACATCGTGGCAACAGACTGACTTTGCTGGAGCAATAAAATCTGCACCCATTCAGCAGTCCCCAGCACCTGTTAAAGTTTCTCAAAGAAGCTTGGGTGTTTGTGGATTTGAGTTATCTCTGAATTCAGAAAAACAGAAGAAAGCTGTTGACAGCATTTAAGTCATGTAGACGGCCAGTGGCAATCCTACACCAGCACTACATCTCTGCTTATCTCCACACGTAACAGAATATTTTCTCCTCTACTTCAAAGCATTTAGCCAGTCTCTAAGAGTATCTTTTCGTTTCATCAGCCAGATTCCGCTCTTTAAGGTATCAAGCCTGGAGATGATTATAATTTTTATGTGATGAAATCAGTGTTTTCATGCCTCTCTGGCTTCAGGAGAGACTCCAAAAGTCTACAAATCATGCAGATTGCTTTAATTTTTAATTTTTTTTAAGAACTCTCAAATTTGAAAAACACACTGTTGGGGCTTTTTGTACTCAGAAGTAACAAATGTTAGATCAGTCTGACTTCCTTCGTTATCACAAACAAAACTTAATTTATATGATGCATATTCTGACCATTATCTCTGGCTCTGACAACGGAAAAATTGTTTGGTTAATAGACTTTTCTTTATGTTCTATAGCCCAGGGCACTACAGTACTCTCACTAATTTTAGTGTGTCTCTTCACACATGATAGACCCTTCAGGTGTTGCCATTAAGGGACATTACTGTTTCACATAATAAATCGGATTTATGAATAGGAGATTCCATCCCAGAGTGAGTAGTCCCATTATGAATGGGAACATGGGTGTGTCCCAGTTTGCAGTGTAAAACGCTAATGCCATCATGTATACTAATTTATAATATTAGAAGAACAGTTTCTGCAGGTTTTCTCCTATGTATCCATTTAACAGTTTCAGGCAAAGTAAATTCTACATAAATCTTAACTAAATAGATTTAAAAACAAACAAACAAAAACCCAAAACAAACCCAAAACCACGCAGAAATCCCAATGACCAAGCATCATCACCAGAACAGCAGGTCTGGTCTGTTTAAATTTCAACAATTGCGATAGGAAAGAAAAGGCAGTGAATTACTTACAGTTTGTCTCTGTGCCAGCTTCAAACAAAAAAAAAAATATTCAAGTTAGTTTTTAAATACATCTACATTTTTAGTCACAATTATACACACGAGGCACAGAGACACATGGGACCTGGTTCAAGTGACAACACGTGTAAGTGAATTACCATGCTCCGTGTTCGCACAGCCCGTCTTAATCATCTCTGAGAAGTTGAAGAGCCTTTCTGTTGCACAAGCAATTGCTGGGATCGTGATCAAAACTCTTTGGGGTGTGTCCTGAGGGGGACATTTGTACAATGGACAGTTACCTGTGACATCCCTGCAGCCGGTTTGCCTCGCCGGAAGTCAGCAGGCTGAACCTTTGGCCATCTCAATATTGCCACAGCACGAGTTGAGCGTGAGGCCCTTGCCATGGCCATGTAGGACTGCTTTTGGCAAACATACTCCAGGATGACCACGTGTCTCATCCTAAAAAAGTTTGACTGTAAATGCACATGGAAGACCTGGGAGCAACAGGGAATGCTGGCGTGCTATCCCGGCTGGTTGCTGAGGACAAAGAGCGAGCTGAGTCAGCCCAGGCACAAGGAGATAATACGACAGAGGGTGAGTACCCAGGCAGCGTAACAGGCCACCAAACAGCACTGGATCCCAAGCCAGTTGTGGTAAGCAAGGAATAAAGGAGACTCAAACTTTCTTTCCATAAATACACAACAAGAAATCTCTTATTTGGAGCAGTGACCTAATGCCAACAGGGAACAAAGCACAGCTGTGTTCCTGGAAGACCATGGCCTTACAGAGAGGGTCCAGTGGAGCAGCTGTGGCCTCACGGCCGTGCTGTGGGACATTTTGAGGAAAGAGGTGAGCCTGCACTATCTGTGGCCACCTTCCCCATGTTGCAGCTTCCGTGGAAACAACATTCAAACACACAGCTCAAAAGCTGCAATAATTTGACAGGCTGGCTGAGTGGGGAGCTGGGGCTGGGGAGTGCATTCCACAAGGTATTCCATGATCGCTTCCCAGCCCCCCACACACAGGCAGTGCTGCCTAACCCAGTCCACTGTTCCTGAGTCTACCTACTCAAGCTCTCACAATAAATCAAAATAGCCCCCCACAGCTTTCCCTTAAGTCCCCAGTGTAAACCCACACTAATTTCTCATCTCAAACTACAGCATTTAATCACTGTAGAATAAACAAATTAAATCAAGACAATACACATAAATGATTAAAACCTGCAGCTTTTCAAATTCTGTATTTCTGGATCTACAAGCTAACGTACAGAAAATCGCAGGTGACATGCTGATCCAGGTGTGGATCTCACCCAACTCAGGAGGAATCCCAGCCCTGTCATTTTTAACCCAGGTTCCTATACGTGTCGACCTGATCAGGAGTTGGGACGCGATGATCCTGACGGGTCACTTCCAACACAACATATTCTATGATTCTATAACCCATCACACACATGCCAAGCACACCTTCTAACTTTCACCTAATGCCGATGCTGACCAACAACAACTGCACAGTAAGTTCTGGGGGGGATATGACAGATATATACACACAAGTTCAGAAAGCTGTAGAATGTAAATACAGCTTTGGAAGGTCATTCTGTATGTAAATACATAAGAAAGTTTTAAACTTCTTTTGCGTATTTACTGATTAGCTCAAAAACCTTTATGTGAAGGCATTTGCCTAAAGTTTTTCAGTCTTTTCCTCATCCATGCAAAGAGATTGGCTTGGCACAGAGAAACATCCTCTCAAAGTACAACTTCAATAAGCTTGAAATTTTTCACATAATTAACTAAAAAAAGTATTTATCTGTTAAGGTACATATTCGCTACACAGGAGGTCACAACATCATTTTTACAGGAACAACATCCATTTCCACAAACTCTTCACTTGGTAGACAACCCTGCTATCCCTGTAATCTGAATAAATGATGAGGTGCAGTATTTTGCAGTCCCTAGGAGAGAGGGGAGCAGGGCACTGTTCTGCTGAAAGCTCACCATTCCTGGAAGCCCTCACATCAGCACGCTCCTTGGTAAAGATGCAACCACACTTCAGGTAGCTGCTTTCATCACCCGGTTCCCCAGAGTAGTCCAAGCTTTGCTGGGTGGCATTTTAACCTCATTTAATATTTTCATCCTCTCACTTTCATTATAGGTGGTGTCACAACCAGCTCTTTTGTTCTACAACTTCTAAATAAAATAGCTGAGACTTGGACTTACATTGTGGAAGGTGGTCCCAAAAAATTTCATGTTGTTCAAACAGAAAACCAAAAGGTTCCTCAATCTCCAAGATAAAATGAGATGATTCAGACATGTACATCTGCAGTTTTGGGAAAAACTGTAATTAGCACAAACAAAACTCAGATCAAACAGTAAAGCAAGTTGCAAAAGGCAATTTTGTCAAGAGAGAGGCAGTGCAGGGAGGGCCAGCTGTAAGGGCATGCATTGTTCACCCTTGCCATCAATTTGACAGCCAGCAGAATGGTTGCTATGGGCTCAGCGATCTTATCTTCATAGATGTCTTATCCAGTTTAAATATCTGCTAAGGAAAGAGGTTTTAAAATAACATATGGAGATGAAAATTAAAGGAGAATGAAAGGAAGTGTTTCTAAATCCGTAAGGTTTCTAACCACTGCAGGATGGAGGAGTGTTCGAGCAGCAAAGATGGCCACAAACAAACTTTTCACTAAGAAGCTCAGACATCAAGCAGTGTGCCAGAACAAAAGGGAAGAACATGTCCCTGCAGAGAAGTGATGACTAAACCTGAAGGAGAGAATCTAATTACTTGGCTTAAGCATTCATTGCTGCTGTTAATTAGGGTATCTCCCAACAGAACAGCAAAGTCATGATTTAACACTGACGACCATATGACTAAGGGCAACGAATAGAGCTTTGAGCGGAGATGCTGATTTAAAAGACTGTGAGCAAGTCTGAAGCATAGTGTTGATCAGTGCCTACTTGATTGTTACTGATTAGTTAATTGCTTAGTTATTTCTGGCAAAAACTTGCTGTACCACAACAAATTACAAGCTATTACTGAGTCAAGTTAAAGTGGACATGGTAAGAGTATACAGTGTCTTGAGAAAACCGAGAGGAGCCCTTTGAAACAACCTGAAGGGGGCAATTATACTGCAGAAAGTCTCCTTACACAAAACTGAAGGCAGCCCACTGCTCAGAGTGCAAATTGCTCACGATACAGGTGCAGACATTATCTCTGTAGCACAGGAAAAGGCAGCCTGAGGAGAGCCCTGTTCCATTAACCAAGGCAGATGGGCACAATCTCTTACCTTGTACATGACAAGGGGGATGCCAGAACTGGCCCTATGAGGATGGAGGGATTTGGTCTGTAGGCTTACTCAGGCAGGAGCCAAGTCAGATTCTCTCCTGTGAACCCACCACTTCTGGCTAAAGGAGGCTAGTAAAAGCTCTGCAACCACAGGGCATGCATGGAAAGCAGGGTTGGCCTCTAGATCCATTCTCTGCCTGGTCTGAAATGGGGATCAACTCGCATGCCTAACCCCCTCTCTTTCCACCTACAACAGGTATCCCCAAAGAAGCAAAGGAAGATTGAGCCACATTCAGAGCCTCAGACCATCTTAGGCTGCTTCACAAGGTGGCACTGGGTCCTGGGAGGAGCACAGGGATTAGAAATGGAACCTTTGTGAAAAAGTCCAAACTGCCAGAAAAGCAGGACTCAGGGCAAGCTCTGGAGGGCACCAGTGCCTGTGAAGCACACAGTGCAGCAAGTGATGACCTGCTGGAAAGTGACTTCCGAGGCATCTACCAAGGGCTGCAGCCAAGTAGTGCTCAACTTCTCTGGGCAACTGTATCTCTGGAGCTGGTGCCAGTCTTAAGTTCCAGCCAGAGATTCCAGACACCTGAGAATTTAAGGAGGTCTTAAAGTGACACAGATACCAGTCTTGCAAATAGCTCTTTCGAAGTTTGTGCTGGAATTATTTACAAGCACTTTCACCCTTCTTTACCTTTACCCTCCAATGTAACAAAACAAACAAGCAAACAAACAAGCAAACAAAAATCTAGTTGAGGTGACCCAGCATATAGATTAAGACTCCTTGAAGTATGGAGTCAAGAGGAAGCTAAAATCATAAAAAAAAAAAAAAATAGCTAAAGCTGTTGCTGTTCCTTGCAAACACTTGAGTTAAAACTCTCCTCACAGAATGTTTCCCACTGGCTTTTTCCTGAACAGCATAAACACTGGCAGCACTCATCTGATGGTCCGCACTGGCTCCACCACATCTGGAACCGTTTAAAGCCACAGCCTTTATGCAAAGCCATGCCCACAAAGTCAGGAAAGCAAATCTGCAGTTTAAAAGAAAAGCTGGATAGCTCTGGCTCAACTGGACATTTAGAAGAAGAAGGACAAAAGCTTCCTCCAACCATGAGTGCACAACATGTGGGCCAGGCTGGGGGTGGATGGAAGGAGAGAACCCTCACGAGCACTGCTAGGGCAGAAAAGTATTTGGCTGGAGTATCAAGGCGTCCGCACGCCCGTAGTATGAATGGTTATACAAGCAACCACTTGAAGGGAAAGTCTGCCTTTTTTCCTCTTGGCACAAAATGAAACTGAAGACAAACGGTGTATAAATAAAACAGGGCGCTTCTGTAGTACAGAATGATAACAATCTCAGCAATTCCTCAGCTCATGCCAGGAAATTCTCCTCGCACACTGCTTGCAGGTTTATCAGCCTTATCAGATGGGACACAAAAAATAAAATGACAAAAGCGAGGAGGCAAAAGCCAGCATCTCCACAACGGCGCTTCTGAGGAGCAAACACCATTTTATGTGGGAAAACCCAAACTATCCTTGGCAAAGGCTGGGTTAGGCCATACAGGGCACTCAGTGCCGTGCCACTGCGTACCTCTGTATCGTGTACGTCATGTCAGTCATCCCTGAGCAAAAACACTGACGGTGGACACACACCTACCTCAGGTCTACCGCTCGCTGTCACACAGATGCTGCTCCTCACCAGAGTACAAAGCGTTTCACAGATGAATCAGTATCATCATTCTTCTTCCACGGAAGGGAAACCCGAGCAGCAACACGTTCCACTTACCCCATGTCCAGCAAGTCTGATTCCAAGCAGCTCTTTGTGACCTTGTGAAGTCTTTGTCCCACTCTTGAAATCAAGATGAATTTATGTATTCCTACTACGGTAACAGATGAGAGCTACAACTAATGCTCTTCTGAAGTTAGAAACCCTATAAATAGTAATTTCTATTCATTTGGTAACTTTTTAGGAGAGGCTGTGAAACCCCTACTTAAGGTTTACAACCTTGACTTCCCAGATACCCCAGGACACCTGATGGGAGAGTGAAGTGAAAACAGTCTGACAAGCAGGTCGTGCCAACATTATTTCATCCACACCCAAGCTGTCGGATGTTGGGAGGCTCAGATGTGAAACCACACTAATGCTCCTCACACCACCAGCTGCTTCAGAGGTGAAGTGACAACACAAACCTTTCTTACAGATTTGTTTGTCCAGGTCCTCTGTGTTCGGTGGCAGCAACGTCACTTCAGCAATCTGTGCTGTGCTTAGAGCTCTTGCATTCGACCTAGGTAACCAAATAAATGCTCACTGGACACTTAGAAGCCCAAGAAAAACCCTGCAGGTACGTGTTCTCCTCCGCACAACTTGTGCTGGTGTAACAGACACGTTCTTTCCAGGGCCTCTCCTACGCTTATTCCATATACTGACACGTTCTGTTCTAGATACCTGCCAAGTCACAACACAACAGCTTTCTAAGAGACTCCTAAAATTCCCTTCCCTAGGAAAGTGATGCAGAAGATACTGATTCTAGGAGTTTTAGCTTCAGATCACCTGGTGTTTTGAAACCCTTTTGAAATATTGTTGTGCCTGTATTTTCCTTAGCTAAACACGTAAAATACTTAATATAATATTAGGATATCTGCCGTAAGTTTTACAGAATTAGAGCTTAATATTTCAAACCCACCACTACAACAGGCAAATCAATTTCCATAACTTTAATTTCTTAATCAATTACGGATTTATTTCAGGTGAGTTTAAGACTCATAGGCTTCTGAATGTTCCAATGACGCTAACAACTACAAGGGCAATCTCTATATAAAACACCCAAAACCACATGGTTTGTTTTCAGGGTTTCAGTTTTCCATTAGTTCACCACTGATGAGATATAAATACTCCAATGGAGCCTAGACTAAATGTATTTTTAGAAGCAGTGGTCTAGAAAATATATAATTAACAAATTAAGAAGCCCAAAATAGTTCTATAGAGCAGCCCACGACACTTCTTCAGCTTATCACACGGTTGTTGCTGTGCCCAGCTCCAACTCCTCACCAGAAGCATTTTGCTCACTTTTCATAATTAGCTTTAGGGTTTGCACTAATTTGCTTTCGGAGCAGCTCCCATCAGGCACAGAGGAGAAACCCTCCCAGTTCGCAGGATGACATAGACATCTGTTCCTTAGTTTGTGCTCATGGGGGCTGTGCTCTAGAAGACACGTTAATGTCACAAAAACATGTCTTTAGCCCACAGCTGGAGAGAAAAACACTTAAGATTTAAGTGAAAACCTGCTAAACTAATTGATGAATTTCAGAGAGTAATAAAACTTCTGAAGACAGTAACTATCAGTCTGTGGATGTCTTCACTCAAGTATTTTAGACGAAACAGAAATGGACTCTAACAAACATGAGTTACTGATTACTTTAACTACTTCTCATTTTTGACACGTGCAACTAAATATTTGTAAAACTATGCATTTATAGCAGTGACTTAAAATAAACTCATTAAACCCACAACTTTTTGCTCCCAAACAAACATAAAAAGAAAACAAAATGGCAGTTTATACCCCGTTTATTAAGACAGAGCCATCTATTACTTAATACACTGGTTGGGTAGCCATAAATCACATTATTTTCTTACTCTATTAAGATGCAAGACAGTTTGGCAACCAAATAACAAAGACGAATTAGGCAGGGTGGAGAAACACTTAAGCTGCAGCGAGTTAAAAACCACCTAAGCTGGGGAGACCTAAAGCAGCACAGTTATACAAGGTGCTGGCATCGGGTGACGCTCGGCATGGCGTGCTTGCCAGCCAACTCCTCGAGTGCCCAGAGGGCCTGCCAGGCCCCTTCAACTGGAATGTCAGAAAAGGTCCAGGGACCGTCTGGATGCTGCTTTTTTGGACATCTACCAAAGAGCGCACCACCAAAGCTACAGTTTCTGTGCAGGGATCGCATAGTTCTTTGTAAGAATGAAGGCTTCTGGTAAGAAAGTTTATAGTGCAATCTGAATTAATTTGTGCCCACAGTGTCAGTATTCGTTTTCCCAAAACAGTTGAAATATAATGGTGTAGGAATTTGCTATCTCTGTAAAGATATTACAAAGCAGTGCTTATACGGTTGGTGACTACTTAGATTCAATTTTAATAAATATATCTCTTCAAGCTTTTGGAAAACTACAAGTACGAAAGCAAGAAGTGACAAAGCAGCCAAGTGCTTCTGTATCTTCCAAACGCTATTAAAATTCTCAGGGCTCTAAGGAGTTCAGATACCTTATCGCACAGGAAGCACACCCTGTGTTCAGTTTAACAGCTGCTCAGGGAAGAGCAAAACCTATTTCTGCTTCCTCTTTGCCAACGTGCCACCAAGTTACAGCTCCTGCTGAGAAGTCAGAGAGGTTGCTTTACTCCAGACAAGCAAGTTCAGATATGTTTCTGCTTGTCAGCGTAGCTGTGTGCTTAACATGGAAATTTGTAACACGAGCTGTATCGTGCAGAGTTACACACTTTTCTTCCTACTGAAGACAAAAAAGGGTCAAGCACCAGGAGCTTCAGCTCATAAATTCATTGTGTTGGCCCTAGGGAACCTCGCTGGTAACAGCTGTAGCCTTAATGCAAATTTACAAAGTGAACACTTACTCAGCTTGAAAAGCATACGCACAATAGTTACCTTGATAACAATAAATACAGTATCAGGTTAACATCCTGCTGGTAGACAGTTTTTGTAAATGGAGTATTTTATAAAATAGGAAATGGCAATGCTTCATTGAAATAACAGATTTAATTTGCTTCTTGAAACAACTATTCTTAAATCAGTCTGGCAACATGCAAGCAAATTAAGTAAAAGCACCAGATTTCTTTTCAGTTTTTAAATGATTGTAAGGTTTTAGTCATCAAGAGATAGTCTGGGTTTTGTTTTTTTCTTTTTTAAAGAGTCTTGATTTAAGACACAGTGACAGGGGAAAACTTCTAAAAAGCATCTCCAAGAGATCCTTATCTCATTGCAAAACATTCACTTTATGTATCTTGACATAAAAACATCAAACCTTTTTATTTTCAAAGCGCTCATCAGGAGCATTTTCAATTTAAAAAATGCTTAAAATTCAGACATTTTAAGCCAACTACATTCAGCAGATACAACTCATGGTCAAGCTAAATGATTCTCTGTACATTAATACTGCAAAAAGGGAGAGCAATTAGCAGTGTTAGACCACACTCCATAGGAATGAACACTTTTAAAGCCAACTGATTTGATTTCTATTTAAAAATAAACTTGTATGAAAAATCTCTTTTGGTCACAGTCCAAAGACAGCTGTTTAGGCAAGTGTGACAATAGCAGGAAAAAACACACCCATCAACTGGTCATAATATATAAGTGCAGGTGAAGATACAAATAAAATAGTCTTTTTAGTTGCAAAGCATGCCATGCACAGACAGAAAACTGAGAGAGAATTTTTAGTATTCCAGTATATTAATGCTCACCATATTGGTGTACTTCAGTAGCTTCAAAAAAGACCATGAATGTAAACATGCTTGGAGGCATCTTATCAACATATAAATATACATGTGCCAGATACTTGCAGACTAAGGTTTGGCACATACGTGCTTATTTCACAACAACACTTTAGGAAAATGAGGCTCAAAAAGCGCTTTCAGTAACTATAAATGTGAATTCTAAAAGTCTTAAATGGAGAAAAGCTATTTTAGAAAGAATCAACTAAGATTCAGTTCGTATTTTTCCATTAAATACTGTATTTCAAGATAGCTTGAAAAAAATAACCATAATCCCTGCAGATACCTCTCTCTGGTACTCAGCAACTTCTGACAATGACAACTTCTGTCTTACGCGCAACTCTGCAGCAGAGACAAGCTTTAAAGCATTCTGCAAATATTTTGGCTTGCACATGGAGACTGAAGCAATCAGGTTTTTTATCACAGACATTGAGAATCTTTGCTTGTTTCTAAGTAATGCAGAACCTTAAATATGGACTTAAGGATCTGAGTGACTTCTGTAAGGCTTGACTTCGTATTGTCAAACACTACAGATACACAGACACACAATTCTATGCTTCTGAGTTAAGGACTATCCTTTTGTAAGCAGCAAGTCTTCAAATGCACATAAAAGTACATAAATCCAAAACACGAATTTGTAACTTATTTTCTTCAGAAGTTCCATTCTGACAAGTAAATTATGGACAAGTGTCTATCTGCCTTACGAGAATTTTCAAGAGTTATGCCTTTAAAATTGATAAACACCATAGACCTGATAAAGCTGATACAAGATCCTAAACTCGTAGACCTCCTGTATACTAAAATATAGTATATTTTCCTTTCTCCAATTTCAGGGCATGTAAAATATCTTCCTAATTGATTCCTCACAAAACTCTCCTATGGAATCAGCCCATAGGCTTATAGCTCTTTCTGCAGAAATGAGAATCACCTCAGAAGAACACTTGACAAGACCGAGGCTCAAAAACTCATCTGTCACATAACCAAATTAGACTGGAATAATACAAGTGTACCTTTTTACATTGAATCCTACTGTTAAATTCAAAAAATAAATCTGTGGTTTGTGCACCTCTTTAAGACATGTGTAAGATTTTCTAAACAAAACCAGAATGTGGAACACAAACGAGAAATCAACTATTTGCATTATCCACATACTAGCATTTGAATGCCTTTAGAACTGAAAATATATTCATTAAGAAATACACTGCAACTGGAGTAGTCAACACTCAAGTCCACCATAATTTAAAAAGTGATTCATTTTAGCATAACCACACTAGCAAATTATTCTGTATATTTCAGTGAAGCAGAGCTATAAAAAAAGTTGTAGAGAAACAGATCATTCCTTTTTTGTGTGTTTTATGGGGGGAAATCTCTCCATAAAGATTATGTACACAAATGAGATAAGGGTTTGGGGTTTTTATTTTTTTTTTCCCAAAGATTCCACCACATGATAAAAAAATTAGATGAATGTGTATTCCTGACCGCACTGACAATGTCACAGCTAGTTCATGACAAGCAACTGCAACGGGTATAAACGAAAAACAGATCCCTACACGGGGACAAAGCTTGGTTGCAGGCTGACTGTATGACACTAATATTGAAAGCAAGAATTTAAGTAAACTCATCTTGCATTCAGATCTGATTGAGGGAACAGTGAGAACAACACAGTGAAGGTACACTTAGGTGCAATTTCATGCTGGTGACTTTTTCCTCTTTTTATGCTTAGAGCAGATTTTAAACCAAGAGTTGCATATCCAATGACACACACACACACAATTCAAAACTTAAAGGGACCATTAGCACAGTTGTACACATAATTACATAAACTTAGTATTTACATGTTCTAAACAAAGTTCCATTTTAACAGTTGAAGTCTTTTAACACACGAAAGAAGATAACCTACTACAAAGAATGCATAACGGGATCACAAACTTTCCACAAGCATATAAACATATGTTTTAAAGTGCTTTCTGGGTGCTTCAGATTAACCCCTCGCAGTACAAGCTTTTATGTAGTGCTGTTCCAGTCATTACAAAATTATTTAAATCATTCCTCTTCAGGTGCATTGTGAGTTCAGGAATAATGACAACACCATTGATGTAAAATGCTTTAGGCTCTACCAACATAAACGTATACATTACTTAGGTTCAGATGAAGTCGTCAAATACTTTGGTTTATCATAGCTTGGGATAAATATTTGATAGAACAAAAATTGCACCTCTCCACTCTTTTTTTTTTTTTAACTAAAAAAATACCCCAGCATAAATTGACAGTATTCTTTGGTAAAAACAGGACATTTGGCCAGCTTGTGTATACATCTATTTATCAAAATAGCCTAAAAGTGAACAAATGCCGCTGCTGTACTGTCAATTTACAGGAATAAGCATTCCTTGCTCAGTGGGGAGTATCAAAATATTAACCTTAGCAGTTACCTATATAACAAGCTGAAACACCTTCAGCAACCATTACAGGGGATAAATAATATTTTAGAACACTTTTTGCTTAACGTTTATCCTTTGCATTACAAAAACCTGTAAAATGCTCTATGCCTGCAGACAAGTCCATTACTTTGCAGTGACTACAGAAACATTATTCAATGGTGTACACCGTCAAGTTGCTGTAACAAAAACCAGGAATATGGTGTGCTGATCAACGAATACTCAACTGCACAGTACTTGTGCATTACCTATCCCAAATACTAAGAAAAGCCTATTAAAAATTCAATTAACTGCTACAAGTTACGTGAATATATAAAAACAGAGCAGATATACAAGTATAACACTGAACATACTGTACTTTATTAGCACAAAAAGCCAGAACAAGGCACAGCAAGCAGAAAAGTACATCAATAGAAGGGTTAGTGTAGCATACAAGAATAATGTTTATTGTACTTGCAGCCAAAATGTTTCCTACCTCGCACAGGTCACTGCCGTAGAGAAGTAAGAAATAACATACTGTAGCAGCTGGTAAAGAAACTAGGGAGCACTCAGAATTGGTACAAAACATTAAAGAGGGGTCAGGGCATTCCAACAAAATTTTAGTGCAAAATATCTAAGACAGAACTACTTTAAGTTCCATCTCCAATTAAATAAGCAAACAGAAGTTAGAATCTTGTTTCTAAATAATCTGTTGAAACTATCATCAGTGCATATTACTTTAAAACATTTTTAAAAGCGCAGATGGAAAGGTATTTACAAATAAAGTGTAACAGTACCTTTGAAACCTGACATTTTGGATATGTCAGATTTTGTACTCTGATTATAATAATTCAACCACTTGTCATGTTCTCCATAAAAATATCAGACGACATTTAAATAATTAAACTTTTTTTCCTTGTCACTATTACCTTCCACTGTAAGTTACTTGCAGTCAGGCCACCAAAATCTGTTTTGGAAAAAAACCACAACTTTATGTTTCATGGCAATAATCTAATTCTGTGTCCTGCCACAGAAGCAGCAATTCACACTGGAAGGTATTTTTAATTGTCTGAGACAGCATTACTTTTGCTTACAATGCCACTTAAATCTCCAAGTGTTTGTAACAAAATTACAGTACTGAGCAGGCATATTCAAGTCTTAATGATTAGGAAACCTTATACACTGTGAAAAGCATGATTCATCTGTTAGCATCACAGCACCATTAACTCTTAATGGACTGCTTCTAATGAACTGCTCTTCGTTAAAAGAAAATATTTACTAGTATTTGGAAACTTCTTTGTGAGCTAAATTATTAGTTTGAGTAGAGGAAAGTTTTCAAGAAGAGAATTAAAAAAAATACTTCAAATATTAGCAAAAATGCTCTTCTGATAAAGCCTTTCTTTATTAGCATTACATGAATGCCCCATGGGAAATGCCTCATAGTTTCTTCATCCAATTACTACAGCTATAAAAGGGAAACAAAGTATTTAGAAATTAGCAAAAATATCTTCATTAGGCCTTAATGAAAAACGTGCAGAATTGTGTCTGCTTATTGTTTCCAAGAGGCATCACAATTTAGTTTGATTAACAGCAGGCAGCATCTGACAGGATACTAACACTCAGCTTAAATAGGATATTGCAGAAAAGCTAGACGTCGTCAGTGCACTTGCTGCAGTTAAACTGTAATACACACAAAAAAAAAGCATGTTCCAGAAGCTTATTTTGATTTCCATTTACTTTGTTTTAATAGGTTCCCGCTCCAGCCATCGCACCCTGACTTTTTGTTTATAGTGATACTCCTTTAGAAAGTCTTGCAACATGGAGGGTAGAGGAAGGTCATCGATTCCATCGTACGTAGTGCACCTGCAGATTACTGCCCGGCAGATATACTGCAGACTAAAGGGGAAGGTCCTGTTCAGAGATACAGTAAGCAACGGTTCAAAGAACATGCAAGAGCTGGGGTCTTTGTAGTGTTCCAGGAGCCCTGTAACGGTGGAGGAGTGAAACACACAGGGGTCATGGGCATCAAAGCTGAAGTTGTGGTTCCACTGCTCAATGCGTGCGTGCAGCGAGCGGTTGTAGCGGCGGAAGCTCACCGAGAAGAGGTAGTCCTCCTGCGCAGAATCCCTGAGCAAAAAAGTGCCTTCGGGTTTACCCTCCAGAAGTGCTTCTGCTTCGTAGCGGTCCATGACGCCCCAGTAACAGGGGTTCCCTGTGATCTGGAGCAAGTCTGGCACGAGGCAGTGGATGTAATCGATCTGAGTATGCACTTTCCAAGCCCCCTGCCTGCTGATATGGCCATGGCTCTCTCCTGACATCTGACGCTGCTTCTGCCGGCGCGACTGCAGGCAAAGCGTTGTTGTGTCCTCTTCGGAGTCACAGTTCCCTGGAGGTGTTATGGTTTTGTCCCCAGTCAGCTCAGTCATACCAGGGGCTAACTTTGGTCCCAGTTTATACAATGGATTTACCTGTGCTGTAGCTTCAAAAGTGTGTATTTGGGCATTGGGAGGGGGATCAACCCCTTCTTCAATACTAAGTCTACGTCTCTCTCTGAGCCTGTCTTCTTCATCTTCTGTGGAAACCAAGGAAGGATCAAATGTGTCAAAGAAAGTTGAATGAGGGCTCACAGGCGCCGTGTGTTGTTTAATCAGATGCCACTTCTGAGCCAGATCTGAGCCTGCAGGAAAAGGGCATTTCTCAAGCATTAGTTCAGAGAGATGGATCTTTCTTTTGTTAGAAAACAGAGGTTTGGACTGTTTGCTGTAAGTTCTCATGGGAAAACACAGCCCAACAGTATCTTGGAGACGCTGTCGCAGAGAACGGCTGCCTACTGTCCTGCTGGATACCGCATCCATGTCATGGACCGAGCTCACCCCATACCTTCTCTCCCTCCTCTGCAAACCACTTCGTGTTCTACCAAATCTTTTTTCAGTATCCAAGGAGCTCTGTGTTTTGGTAGAGCAGGAATGCTTCTTCTTCCCACCCCAAGGAGCATGTCGAGAATAAGAGTCCCTTCGAGCAAGCCTGGCTCCCGTGGTGACACACGAATCATTCTCTTTCTCAATGCTTATTTCAACAATCTGAGGAATTTCTGTGACACAGTTTTGGTTCCGCCTTGCTGAATTCTTTGAAGGACTTAAGCCTAATTGCAAAGCAATGTTTTCTCTCAAAGGGCTGCTGGGTTGCTGTTGAGCCAAGTCAGTTATCTGGATAGCTTTCTCTTTACCAGATGAGCAATTACTGGAGTTCACAACTATATTCTCATTTTGGCTTCCACCCTCATGACTAAAGAGATTTTGGCACCTGTATTTGAAATTGTTCCACATCTTTCCCACTTTATCCATGGATTATGTTATCTAAATTCAAGAGGAGAAGAAATATTAAAATAAAAATATAGTACAAAAACATGAGGATACATCTTCAGTTATCAATTAAGTTACAGACCCAAGATGACTATTAACTGAATGCAATACATTTTAACAAGTGCCCTAGTCTTTGTAGGGTTATGTGGAATCAAGATGCATCACACCTTCTTGATATTTAGAAAAATCACCACGAAGAAAGTGTTTAGGAAATTATAAATATTTCATTTACAAATAGGCCCACCCATTTTTCTGTAGGCACGTAGGTAGGTCTGCATAGTTATATTTGATGGATGGGAAATACATAGTCTAAAATTCTTCATTTTAGGAAGAATTTTTAATTCATATGTAAGGTATGACTCCCTGATAAGCTTCCAATAAGCAGGAGTAAAACAAATCCTGAATAAGAACTGTTCAAGTCACTCTAAACTAGGAGAGCAGTTAGTAAAATCCAGCAAGTACACTGCAAACGTCCAGATACACCATGTAAAAGCTAAAGTTCCAGCTGCAGGCCAGATAAATTCCAAGATATAACTTTGCAAGATTAAAAGAATTAGCACAAAAATAGAAATTTAGGGGGGAAAAAAAGCATTCATCATTAGATGAGACAATCACCAAAAGACAATTTTAGAATTCTAACATCTCTGATACATTAATATAAGCCATATGAAACAGCTGAAAAAAACCCCACCAACCAACGGTCTGGCTTTATTACTTAAGATAAAAAAGAATGAAAGAGCCCAAGGAGCTTTTCTATCTTTAGTAAGAACACTTAAAAAGAAAGCAGCTCCACAGCAGAAACATGATGACAGTGAATCATGGAGATACAGTAAAAAGATAAAAACATTAGCAGTGTGTATTCTGAAACTGCATCTTTAGAAACTGAGTTTGATAATTGGAACAAGACTGCCAAAATTACAGGACTGCCCTAGGACAGAGAGAAACAGGCTAATTCTGTACTAAAAAAAGTCAGGCAATGCCAAGCTAAATTAGATCTAATTAAGTTCTGAGAGAAGTGCTAAACTTAAAATACTAAAATACGTCATCTTATCTAATTTAACTCTTTATGGAAACTGCTCTGTTCTTTGGAAACGTATTTTGAAGCAACATTCCTCTGTTGCCGCACTTCTTTTCTGTTCATAACTGGAGAAGAAGATGAATCAGTGAACGCACTGGGGCTCATGACATAAAGCGGATGATAAACAAGTAAGCAATACTCTGGTGATCCAGCCTACAAGTCCTTAACACAGGAGCACACCTGTAAGCCCACGACTTCATAGCAGAATCCACTGAGAGTGGGCAAGAGTCAGAGGCATAGCTTACATGAGAAACATGCAAGAGAATGAATGTGTAACACCTGAGTGTGATAGGAACAGAAAACAAAAGCTTTCTTTCTCACTCTGTCATCAGATGATCCAGCAAATCCAGCGAGCCAGGTATCTACATCCAACCACACTAAATAAGACCTTAAGAACTGAGTGTGGATGAGGGAGGTGGGGAGAAGAGGGAAATCAGGCCTTCACAGACTCTGGAGGTTACTGGTACAAGTTACCTACAACACAGACAATCTGCACAGCACCCAAGTAGTTACTGAGGAGGTAACTCAGTACATTGCACTTGCAGAGCAATGTGCATTGCACTTGCAGAGCAATGTTACACATGGAAGATGCTATAGAGTTCCATGTATACATAACGATCGGAAACAAATGAGCAAGGAATGTCTTCCTGATTAAAATAAAAAAATCTTAAAATTGTTTTTCTTTCTGGAGTTGTCTGGAACAAGCTGGAGAAATTCTAGTAGCAGCAGAACTACTAAAGTCAAGCCACACAGAGATTTGCAGGAAGCATCCAACACATATGATGTCATTGCAATGATCATAGCTGTTTGTGGTGTCTCAGAATATCCACGCTGACCATGAGGGAGCACAAGTTTGCTGGCTGCCAGCCTGTCAACACAATATATATATGGTTGACTTCTACACTTTTGTCTCAAGTTCTAAGTTTTTTATTCTCTTCCTAGTCAGAGGTGTTTCAAATTCATGGGAATGAGACGTTATATAAACTCCAGTCCTTTGGCAAGTCAGGCTAGAAAATGTACACATTTTTGTTTCAATGAACTGGAATTACATTTCCAACCAAACAATCCTATGCTATTCAGCAGTGTCTTTTATTCTGAAATTGCTCTTTATTGCTCTTCCTTCGCACTACTAGTCTAAAATGTCTTAAGACTGTTAGACGAGTGGAAAGTTCTCTACACGTGCCCAGAAAGCTTCAAGAACAAATAAAAATAAAAACTAACAAAACACTCCACCCACAAACCCCCCACCACACTGGCTTGACAGACTGTACTTTTCAAAAGTTAAATTTAAAAGGTTAAGTACTTTTTGTCACACTCAAGAGAATAAAGATACCTTTCTTACCCAGAAAAGCAAATGAGTCACTGTGTCTGGTCTTGAGAATATACCTCAACATGAACTTGCAAGATTCCTTCTTTGACTTGTGGACATGATTACTACAAAGGGAAAAGCAGAAATTTTGTTAATAGTTAGAATATCTTTTCATTTAGGCATTTACTGTTAGTCACTGACATCAAAGGGATATTTTACTATTTATTTCTGAAATGTATGCATGGAACTGCCTGCTCATAATATGGTTTTAATGCATATTAACATAAACAAAAAGCTTCACAGAACTTTCTTTTTTTATACATTAACAGCATTTGTCAAGTACAGTCATGGGGAGGACTCTGAAATAAAACTCTTGACAACCAACAGCAAAGCCACAGTATCTGGATCATTGAAGTGCCAGGCACAATGGGCATAATCAGGCCTACAAAATGGTTTCCCCCCATTTTGGTCTCAAGTCCAAAACAGTGGTTCTCAAGTTGTGGTTGGCAGTGCTGTCAGATCACCACATACTGTCTCTCCTCCTTGTTTCCAGCTGCTACATCACATCAAAAGGCAGCTAAAAATACACACTTTTCTAATATTACTTTTCCAGGTAAGCAACTGCTGTACTCTCCACAAGGATGTTATATGATTGTGAAGCAACAGCAATATGAACCATGGTTCTAAAAATGGGAAGTGGAATACAAGACAAGTTCTTTATTAAAACAGTAGGTCAGCACTTCCCTAAAATAATCATCATTGTTTTTCAGAAATCTAAGAGGAGTTGAGGGATTTAACATGCTCACACCACTGTCAGAAATCTAGCAGTAGCGGAACAGAGGAGAATAATTTGCTTCTCCATGCTAGAACCAAGCCCAGGAAAGCAGTAAGAGTTAACAGAAAACATTGGGAACTTATATTAAAGCTTTACACACAGAACAGAAAGAAAAATATTGAAATGTGATGCACATGTACTTCAATGAAAAGCTACAGGGTTGAGCAATCACTAGGTGAATATTAAAAGTTAATATTCCTAGGTAGAAACTCCAGAGCAATGGCAGAAAAGTACAAGTATTACTAGTTTCCATTCACCTCTGGAAGCACTAAAATTGCTGGAACATTTTTCAAGTTAGGCCTCACTATCGCTATTGAGATTCCATAAAAGTAACCTTTTCAGAGTGCAACAGAGTGACAAGTACAAAGTATTTATACCAAACAAAGATCAAAGCACAAGTACAGTTCTTTTGCAACTGCAACATTTACTCTCATTTCTTTTGTTCTGCATTATGTTCCTAGCAAGCCTACAAACACAAGACAGTCAAATCTACTATAACTGGTGCAGCACAAGGCCTTAACAGCACAAACACAAGGTAAAGTTACTAGAATAAGGGCTATCCAACTTTAAACGAAACCTTACTTGAAACATTAGCTCATTCAGCCCTCTGAAGTATGTCTTCATTCCAAATAAAACCAGTGATGCTGTTTTACTGGGCACAGGTGGCAAAGGGGCTGCATGCTAACCATTCTAACTCATTAAAAATACAAAAATCTCACAGGGATGCTTATCCTGAAGTGTCATGCTTAATGGTATTAGCTTTATTTATCACTATTCTTCTCGGTTCTGCTCAGAAACATGAGCAGTCAATGCACCACCTATCACATCACCGTTGCCAGCCAGCTGACACGGCCTGTTGGACAAACTGCCAGGTGGCTCCAGGAGGGAGAGGTTTCTTTGGGAACCAGCCTTCCCTAATGCAAAACAGTTTCTTGAATTTGGGCGAACTGTCTCCGTTAAACATCTCAGACTTGTGTTAGAATAAAGCTTGAGTCACTGGTAAAGTATTTAAAATTCAACCTAGTGATTTTAAATTAGTTTAATTCAATATGCAACAGATGTGTGGTTTCACAGATTTCTTGTGGCAGCACTAAGCTTGACAAAATAAAAATTGTTTCTGAACTGGTTCTCAAGGCATCCCAGTTTCACAAAGGAGTACCGCCAGTGGTTATTCTAGCCTAAACAGGAAGTCAATTTCATTCCATCAAAATCCACAAAGTCAATTCAACCATTTGTAGATTTTCTAAGAAAAAAAACCCAATTTTTTTTCTACGAAAAATAAAAGTTCTACTGATGTTCCTAACACAATCTCTTTCAACTAAAAATTATTTCTACCTACTTTGAACTGGCATAAATGATCTTAAAAATAACAGATAATAAGCACTCTACAGGGACTACGGAAGCAATGAGCAGTAGTACCTTCGTGCTATACTCCCATTTGCAGTAAATTTAGAGACATTCGAAGGCATGAAGTTTGCATGAGTGTAGTCTTCAAGTATTCTGAGTGCACAAATGATGAGACAACAAAGAGGTTTTGAGCAATACAATAAAGCTACAGCTACAACCTGTTTGTAATCTTAAAATACCACATATTAACAGATTACTGTGAAAACTCAGACCACTCTTTCCAGAAATGTTACAAGCTCTAGCCAGAGTTTTCTGCCTGTGACTTCGTAGGAAGACTATTCAAAGTCAACGCTGTGCTCTGTCTGAAAGATAATACACTCGTTTCACTCTCACAATTCACCCAATTTAAAAATTACTCAGTATGGTTTATTATATTCAAAGTATTAACTCCTAACAATGCACCATCTACACAAAAGATGATACACTGCACAAAGTATGATACTTTACAGAACGGGTTCAAAACCAAAAACCTACAAGATGATTTTTTTAGGTATTTTTGTAAGATGATGGCTTCAAAACATTGAAAGATAACAAGGTCAAAACACTGAAGGAATACAAAACCAGACAATTCTTACAAGTCGAAACCCAGTAACCTGACAGGAGAAGGAAAAGAGGGGAGGGAGAGAAATCGGAGTCTCCCTACTCCTTGCACACTGTTTAGTTCAATGCTAGCAGGAGCCAGCACAGCTAAACCAGCTACCACATTCCATGACACTGGTGCATGCCCCCTCGGACCACGGAGCTACAAGACTGGAGGGAAATTCTGCTTCTATTTGCATCAGTCCTTAAAATGATTTGCTTAGCAGTGACAAGAGGCTCTTACTAAAGACATTTGCTTCCATTAAGGGATGCTTGCTGGAGAGGTCACTGCCCTATCTGCACGCTGCCAATGCCTGCTATAGGCTCCTGCTGTAGGGATGCACTGAGGGAGCTGCTCCCATCAGCACTCCTCAACCTTATTCAGTCAAAGTGAGTAAGGCTGGCAAAGCCCTACGTCTGAAGTAACCCACTTGAGGAAGGAAGGGCAGTACTAAGGATTACAAGGCAATTTCCTCCCTGCCAATGCACATTCCAGAAATAATGAATTACTACTATAATACTAGAGATAACGTTTCTTAAAAAACAAGGAATGTGTGTTGGCTCAAGTGGAACCACGCATTTTTCTACACACACAAAAATGTGCAGACAGCTCACAGAGCTCATTTAGAGGCCTGGAAGGAAAAGGTGGCTGCTATTTTTTTAACTAAACAAGGTAAAGGGGCCAAGTGTCTCAAGTGCTCGTGAAAGCCTTATTAGGATAAAGTACTACTGTTGTTTTCCTATTAGGCTTTGATAAACTGGAAGTGCAGTTGCATAGGGAGATGAATATGAAGGTTTTAATCCTCAAACCAAAACTCAAACCTTCCAGAAAAGAGGTAGAGGATACTGAGCTGCAATTCCAACAACATACAGAATTGGCCTAAGTCAGCACTGCAACCAAAAGAAATGGCGTCAGCCTCTTCCTGGCCACCTGTGCTGGTGCAGGAGGTGGTCTGTACACCATATGGCTGCTCAGTCAACCAGCTCAAGGAACTGATCCAGACTAAAATGAATTCTCAGAAAAAGTCTCAATCATTTACTCCATCTGGTTTATGACTTCTGTATAAACATTCAAGTTAACACATGGGAGGAGCAGATGAGGAGGGAGGAAGCAGCAGCCAGGGCAAGACTGCTTCCTTCCACAGCAGCACTGGTTAGTTCTGCTGAAGTTATTAAGTCCTTGGATGGCTACTTTGAAGAGAAATCTCCATTTGAAGCCTATATGTATTAATCAGCTGTGGGGTTCTGGCTGCAAAGAGGGAGATTAGGACTCTACTCAAGATGCTGCTTTGAACATTTGCATTCAAAGTTCAGCCACTGAAAACCTTTACTTCAAAAATAAAATGCTGAGTTGGCTTGATGCATTCTGCTAAAACACAAGGAAAGCTGCAAGTTTCAAGAACTTAAGCTGGCAGACTGTCAAGTCAAATAATGATATTTTGCCATTGTTCCAACCTGAAGTAAGAAGTAAACTCCTCTCCCCTCCTTGGTGCAGATTCACAATGAGCAGTCTTAGCTTGGACAGCTGATGTTCTGCCAGTTTCTTTCCAAGCAGCTACATATTGGTAACTTCAGTTCAAAAGTACTGCTCCAAGATTTTGAACAGTGGGAACATTCTTGCAAGACCCTTACTAGGCTTTGGGTCTCCAAAAGGACAATTTTGGGACTATATGTGTTCACCCCGGATTGAAAAGTACTGTACAGTTGCTATCCACTTCTTTTCTGTTCAGAAAATCTAAAATCCCTGAAGCAGACAAGCTATCAATGGACAAAGTAATGGCACTGAGCCAAAACTAAAGACAACTGTTTTTTAAATACTCCTTTCCCACTACTTACGCAAGACTCGTAGGTAATAACACAACCATCACGAACAAAGCTAGTATTTCTAATTACGTAAGAATCAGAGCAAACGTAAGTTTCAGATATCAAAACAGAAATAACACTCTACAGATCTACCAAGAACTCCACGTAGTGGTAGATCTCTATGCTAGAAACTGCAAATTCAAGACAATGGCACACATTAATTTCAAGTCAAGAAACCTTCAAATCATTTAGGCGGTATCCTGATGGTGGCCACTCATTGTAACATGTAAATCCACCCAAGCAACATTAAATGGAAGCGGTTTCCTTTAAACTACCTCCATACACCCTAAGCAAGCAATTCAATTTCACCTTAACATTTGAAAAAACAAAAGAACAAGCATTAAGTTAGCAAGGTAAAGTACCTGCTATGCAAGAGAACTCTTAGGTGACCTAGTGTAATGTTTTGCATATTGCTATGTTTAACTCTTCTCACACAGAAGCTGCCACTACACTTTTTTAAAATTCATGTGGACAGAATAAACGGTTCCAGTCAGTGTTCAAGTTAAGTACAGCAGCCCTCTTGATGACCTCTGCAAAAGCCATAAGTACACCCTGCTCTCCCCTAGCAGAGAAGAATTTGTTTCTACTTCTAAGAACATTAATGAAGCGTATCCTCCTGCATAAAGTTCTAAAATATAAATAGGTCTCAAATTGATACGAAGAGTGACCTAATGGTTATTTGTATGTAATTCTTGGGAGCTCTGAGTTAAGAAAAAGCATACCTTAATAGCTGTGCCTCACTAAAAGCGAAGGAAATTGGAAGCAAAGTTGAAAAGATGAGTCAAATCACATCCCACATCCTTGACTAGCTCAGTAAAAACATCCAATTTAATATATTTTGTAAACAGAGCATTTCATTCAATTGCAAATGGTCTATGTTCCAAACACATTTCTTCTGTTCGGGGATCAATTTATACTGGTTTAGCAGTCCCGTTTCTTCTCACTACATTTTTCAAAACCTCAACAGCCTAATACCTCTCCCTCACCACTATGCCCCCCATCAGCTTACAGGCACTTCCTGTACACAGAGCTTTTCTCATGCACCCAGCCACTTCCCATGTGTCCTTTTAACCTGACCAAGCAAAAGATCATATTCTCCAACACAAACTAGCTACCTGTCAGCCCCTACCAACTGACAAAAACAGCGTTGTACTTGTCTTTCTCCAGTGATGTATCTACAATGGTGACCTCACAGAAAAAAGCATTATTGCTATTCATGCAATTAGCCAGAAAAATAAAACAAAGCAGCCCTTCTCTCAAAGTTAAGTGAAATGGACCCAAAAGTTCAAGTTTCTAGAACCATAACAATTGAGAAGAATAAGCCCAAGCTGTCATCCAGCTACAGATATGCTGTACAGCAAGCAGAAGGTGGCCTGAGATGGACAGTTCTAATAACATCCATAAACTTATAAAGTGACCTTCATAATGACTTAACTTCCAACTCACATTCTTTCATGCCAGAAGTTTGGAAAGTAAACTCTATCACTACAGCATCACTGGAAATCTTAGATCAGTTTCTGTATAGAATATACTTTCATTAAATAGAAGCCTATTTGAGTAACTGCTGAATGAGACCAGGGGATTTAACCTGCAAAGCATTTGGCAAGCAAGGAGTTAAAATCCTGCCTAAGCCTACCCCACAGCTGCTGTCAGCAGTCAGGCTTGTCAAGAGAAGCTCTGGGCTGTCTTGACAAGACTAATTGGCAGCAAGCACCTGGTTCCCCAGGCTGGGCCTGGGGAAGGTAAAAGAACATAAACCCTGCAAAGAAGGAGGAGAAGCAGCTGGACGGCTGCCGGTAGGTCTAGCCTGTTTCATGTTTTCACTTTAATCCACAGGCAACTTTATCCCAGACTATACCCAGTCAGAGCTATCAAACATTCCTCTGCAACTTCCCAGCTGAAGGAAACCTGTGCTTTGCGGTTCTCTATCTGCAAGTTCTGCCACTGAGCACCCACCAAGCCTTGCTCTGCGGGGTCACACTGCAGCACAGCCAACTGCAGCATCAACATCATCACTAAACTGCAGTGGAACTGAAATTTTGGTTTTCTAATGCCACCAAAAATTCACTTAAAGGTGTTACTGTAACTTTAAAATTATGGACTAATATGCCAGAAAATCAAAACTTAAGACTGTTCTGGATATTCTGTACATTGAACACATAAAGCAAGCATGTGCAATGAAAACTTATGAACACAGCAAATTACAGTGCATCTTTAAAGAAAGTAACAATAAAAAAAAAAGGTTTAAAAATCCCCAACATTCTGGAAACTAGCTAGAAGTAGGATGCATGAGGAATTTTAAGTGGGATTTCCAGAAAAGTTAAAAAACTTTAAACATATTTTGACCTCTGCTAAGAGTCATGACTTCAGTGAACTTGAAGCTTTCTGAAATTTTGCCCTCGTTTTTTTCACACTATTAAAACTCAAGTAAAAAAAACTTAAAGCATTAGCCTTGCAGGTTCAGCCCCTGAGGTAGGGAGATCTTTCATAAGAGTATGGGACAAAAAAAAAAAATCCCTTAGTTAGTTTAGCTGAATTTGCATTATTGAACCAACAAGTGTCTAATTATATATAAACATACACAAAAATTGATATATGTAAAATATGTATAACATCAATATACATCAGAATTTTTTTTTTGTGCAAGATAGTGTAAGTATAAATATTAAAAAGTCAGAACTGAATTTCTTCAAAGCAAATTGCTCAGCAAATACATTGACTATGCCTCTGCCAAGTTTCAGATTTTGGGCGTTTTAGCTTGCTAGTCAAGAATTCTAACAATGTAGAGCAGCACAAATGTTTCCATATCTTAAAACCCTGGAAATCTGGAAGTATACTTGTACACAGTCTCAGTATGAAAGACACTTCAATCAATAAGCAATAATGCCAAATTATGGTGCTTGGGGGAACAAAAGATTGCAATAGAACCACTTGATAAGTTAAACCACTGGTATCAGTAGAACAAACTCACCCCAAGGGCCACAGAGTGTGCCACTCTGCTCCTGGCTGGACACACCATAGAAACGATTGCAGCATTCCTTTAACTGCTAATGATATTAATACAATATCTTTGTACCAATACAATGATCCATTAGCAATATTTAAAAAGAAAAATCCCCAGGGTAACAAGATTATAAGCTACTGTGTTTAGAGTTACTGCTCTAGCAATAGCAAAAAAATGTTTCTCTGCCTGACAGCAAAGGATCCAGGCCTTTACAACACCTGCTCTCCATTTGTATTCAAAGACTACTAATGAGTAAGCCTAGAGGTTCTCTTGGTCTCCACTCATGAGCTTCATGACTCAGTGTTTTTAAAAAAAACCCAACAAGACCAAACAAAAACACCCAATCAAAAAACCCCACCCCAAAACCAAACCAAGACAAACGAACAAACAAAAATACCCCACCTACACCACACTTCCCTTGTGCCGTGCAAAACAGGAATGCCCATGATTCAAAACACAGGATCAAGGTGTACCGTAAAAACGTCAAGTAAAAAAATCTAACCCTTCACATGGTCAGAAATGTAAGACTATGACTATAAGCACAGGACATGCATTAGAGACTGACCAGTCACCGATAAGAAAATCAGGTCTTTCCTCTTACGAGCATCAAGTGCCTCGGTCCTTTACAACTGAGGCGCTAACTAGATTATTACACTACTATCTTGTCTTTAAGGAGCTAGACTCTATTGCATAGTAAGAGGAAACAGGATAGCAAGATTGTCAAGATGTGGCTACATCTTTCTTCTTGGTTTTACATAAAGCAAGCAGTTAAAGAAAAACTACTTGAATGAAATGCTTATTCTAGCAAAGAAGCACCTGTGCATGTTAAGTAAGTGAGCCCCCACAGGATGAGGATTTTCTAAGAAAAAAATATGTATTTGGTTAGCTCCTAAACTCTTCTGAAAATAAAATACATAAATGCTTTGTCTTTTGAAGTCATCTATCCAATCCAAAAGCTGACTCCAGTTATCACTAAGGATTGTTGCAGCAAGACCTAGTGACAAATCACTAATCCACTGGTTAGTTAATGGCCATTCCTTTAATCAGTAGGAAAATGACCTATCTAAAAAGACAACTCACTAACCTGTGATACCACTTGAACACCTACATACTAGCTCATCCAGTATTGGCAAGCTGCTTAATACCCAAGGGCTCCTACCTGATAGGATGTAAGCTGAATACAAGTTACAGGCTGCAGGAACTCCAAGAAGATGCAGCAAAGGAACAGACTAGCAAAATGAATCTTTACAACAGCATTACCAGCTGCATGACACTAATAAAACCAGTAATGCTCTTTTGCCCTATGAAAGCAGAGATTCAGTTGTATGAATGGTTTACCCTGCTTGAGCAGGGAGGTTGGGGACCAGGTCACCCACTGCAGACCCTTCCTTCCAACCTTACCTATTCTGGGATTCTGTAATGGCTTAAGAGGCTGCATTTCAGGCAGGAAGAGTCTGCAGCACCACATAAAATTGAGCAAACCTACATCAGTGATTACTGAGTGATAAACTTGTCAGAGGGCAGCTATTGAAGAGTACAGTTCTTTCTAGGTTGTTTCTCATTAACAGAATTTAGCCACAGAAAGGGCACCTCTAGGGTGATAGATAGCCCATGATAACTAATCTACCACTGTTCTGCTCCTGTTAAAAGGGATATTCTTGCTTCTCTCTCCCATCCCTTTGCACCAGTTCCAACATTCATCTGACTTCCATTTTCACCATAAGCTAACTGATGGAAGCACCAGACAAACAGCACTTCAACTAGGAAAAAGAAGCCAGAAGAGACAAGTGACGGCATGAGGGTAGGAGAATCTCCACAGTCTTATGCACGGAGAGAAAGGGAAAAGAACCATGTCTACCCATAGCAGTGAGATGTTAATACAGGTTTAGCCATTTCTGTGAAACCCACTGCTTAATGTTAACCCACATTGTCCTTAAAACCCGAAACATGTTTTATTAAATGAAAGATTAAATAGAAGTTATAATTGTAAAGCAAAAATTAAAAATTTAGCTTCAAGACTAAGACTCATCTAGAAAAACACTGTACCCTTCAGAAGATCAGGAACTGTAACACTGTTAACAGGAAAAACTATTAACATAAAAATACAAGAAATATTCATCTTTGTTTTTTGAAAAAGATAGTTCAACTGCCACTTGAAAGACCAGACATCTTCTGGTATTTTCGTAAACATTCTCAAGAGCACAGGAACACCCTGTTCAATAAATGGTTTCAGGAAGTTGTGATCCTTAAGTGTCCTCCATGACGAAAAAGAATTTGCTTCTTGATGTTAAAAATAAAAAACCCATCATTATGAGACATGGCAGTTTCCACATCTAGCTACTGTCACACAGTGGCCAGGAATTCCTGAAGAAAAACATGCATGGTGATCACAAGAATGAGAATTCCAAATTCTAGATTCAAAAATAGATGAAAACTAAGAAACTTTCTTAAGATACTCATGATTACTCACAGCTTGAGCACCCTTCAAGCCATTATATAAAGTTGAAGGGTCCAAATAACTAAAACCAGTTCTGCAAGTTCAGAGATCTCCAACTTTTCTGCTACAGATTGGCAGGAGTCTGGTACTTAGGTAGGGGGAAGGAGCGAGGGAGGGAATACCCCAGAACACTGCCTAATGTTTGACTGTACACAAGGCTACAAATTTCTGATTGTACTGGCACCAGTGGCACACAGACATAGAAAATTAACCTGTACATAACTTAAAATCTGTCATGACTTGAAGAAAATTATTCATCTTCATAAGAGTTCTGATAAGCAGCCAGACTGGAACATTCTTTCAGCAAAATCTGTCTGTTTGCTCCTCTACTGAATGAACAAGGAAAAGAAACACCTGATCCACCAGGTACTAATTTCCCGAGAAGTTCACCCTGCCACAGTGGGCTCTGCTGTTGGTTCAGAAAAAGCACAGCAATGAAACTCAGGGAAAGTTCTCTCACACAGCTGCAAGTGGCTACATAAGTGACATGGATTTTGCTACAGGGGAAATGCATTTTAAAAAGGAAACTTTCAGCTGTACTGTGTCAACAGGCAAGGCCATCCTTCTTGAAGTTTAAACTAGCCACCTGAAAAACAGCAAAGAAAGTCAGTCTACTTGCTGGCCCCTAAGTCTTTTCCTAATAAGAGGGACATGCTTTTGAAAATATATTTTTTTCTTTTTCCTTTTTAAAAAACAATTTATATACTACTATCACCTAACGCTTCCCATTATCAGACACATTCAAGTACTTTCTGTAGCTTTCTACTTTGGTCAGAATTTCATAGGTTGGGTAGCTACCTAAAATAGTTCTTCAAAGTCTAAGTCGTCGTAGGAAAAACATCAAGAAAAGTTACATTTTGGCCATCTATAAAAAGCTACCTAATTTTATAAATTCAGGAAGTGCAGCCTTTGTGTGGAGTACCTTCTGCAACCCTTAAAAAAGTTCAGCCAAACTTGGTCCAGTTTGGAACTCCTAAAGAAAAATACCTTTGGTTCATCAGCCCAGTAATCTTTTGAGATTTTATCTGTGAAGGTCTGTGAAGAATCACTTTGAGCTTTTTTTGGCTGTCACAGCAACCGGTCCTGACCACATGCATACACTCTGCTTGTGTGAAGTGACTGAGCACCTTCCCTACAACCACAGTTACTCATGAGTGTGATGAGTGACATCCTTGTTATGCTCAGAAGTAACAAATGTGTTCAGACACAGAAGAGGCCAAGCTTTAGTCCAGTATGGAAACCTCAACTTCTCTGAAAAAAAGTCTTAACACAGTCAAAGTCACAGTCAAAATACCGGTGTTGGTAGGAGTCTGGAGATATTGTGGAGCTGATGGGACAGGAAAGGAGGAGGAACAAGTGCATGATTCTGGAGCTGACACGTGTCAGGGCTGTCTCAGAGATTTCCCAGTTGGCTTTGTGTCATAGGACCCCCTTCAATCCCCCAATTAACTTGGGACAATTCTGGCTCCCATGCTCTGCACAGCTTATTGCAGCCCAGAAATGTACTTGAAAGAAAAATCCTGCTGAGCATACAGAATGCACACAGCCTCCAGGGTACCCCACAAAAAACAAAACAAAACAAAAAACTGCCATGTCCAGATCAGAAATTTTCAAGAAGAGAATTGTCTCAATTTTGACAGATTTTCATGTAAAATTAAAACAATACTGCTCAGCTAGAGGCTGCGCACTGACAAATTTCGAGTAGATGTTCCAGTTCAGAGGTGCACTACAGTATTTCAAAGTAGAGACTGACATAAAAAATGGCATAATTATTCTAGTTTTGTTTCTGAAAACAGATGAAGAATTTTGGAAAAAAGCTTTGAACAAAATTAAACTCAAGGCAAGGGAAAGGCATAAAGTATTTTGGTCCGGAAGATTAGAGATCAGGAAAGTTATAAATTATTGAATATACCATCTCTTAAAATTTTTCCAACATTTCCTATTCTCTATGGAAGAAACAGATGAAGGAAGAACATCAGTGGGAACAATGACTTGTGTGAACTCCTATTTTCACTTAAGCAGCAATGCTCTTTGTTACAGAAGTTTACAGCTGCATAACAAAATAGGATGCTTTGTCAATGATACAAAATCAAACCATTCAAATTGTCCATTCTGACTACGCAAACTGCTGGTTGAACAGCTAGACACTCTCAGAGTTATCTGTGTGATGACCAGTGTCAGGTCCAGTGAAATGACAGCACAGGATGGAGCCAGCAAACAAATAAAACATAATACTGTCTTCCTTCCTAAAAATTCCAATTACTTGTTTACTCATTGAGATCAGGTAAGATGAACACTCTATGCCATCTTGTTTTCTCCAGAAAAAATCTGAAGGTAAATCGGAGTGACTTTTGCAAGCCTCAGAGACAGACTCAACTGGAAGACTTCACAGCCTTAATCTCATACAATGGCATACGCTATCCTAAGAAAGCAAACAGGAAAGTGAAGCAACATGGGCATATACAAGGACAATATTCTCTTAATACTGAAAATAGAGGACTTTTAGGCCTACAGTAAGCAGGATCTAAAGTCCATAAGGACCAGATAAGACCCGTCAAAGCGTCTGAAGAGGGGAAAAGCCCTACCTCACCTGTAAGAAAATACAGTGACCAGGAGAGTTTTTTCTTCACTCTTCTGATTCTCCTACAAGCAGTCCTGGACATTCTCTTTAAATTCAAATCATATATAAATAAAACCAGAAACAGCCATGGCCACTAACTCTTTACATCCAGTTACCACTGTTCAACTCCCACTATGGGCAACTGTAAGCTATCTGAAGTATCATGTCACGAGCACTACGTGCACCAGCCTAAAACTGAAATACCTTTGAACACAGCTACACTTGGTACAAAGTTACCTTTGTCTAAATACCAGTTGTTGGTTGTTGGGGTTTTGTTTAGCTTGTTTGTTTTACAGAATAGGGTATTTCAGTTGAGAGGGACCTACAATGATCACCTGGTCCAACTGCCGGACCAATTCCGAGCTGGCCAAGTTAAAGTACGTTTTAAGGGCATCGTCCAAACGCCTCTGAAATGCTCACAGGCTTGGGGCATGGACCACCTCTCTAGGGTGCCCTGTTCCAGTGTTTGAAGAAATGCTTCCTAATGTTCATTCTGAACCCGTCCTGGAGCAGCTTTGAACCATTCCCATACATCCTATCTCTGGATCCCCAGGAGAAAAGCTCAGCACCTCCCTCACCACTTCCCCTCCTCAGGGAGCTGTAGAGAGCAATGAGGTCAACCTCAGCCTCCTTTTCTCCAAACCAGACAAGTCCAAAGCCCTTGGCTGCTCCTCACAGGACATTGCTTCCAGGCCTTGCACCATCTTTGTTGGCCTCCTCTGGATGCAAGGACTTCACATATTCCCACAACAGATTTCCAAGGTCATATGTCCTTCCTACCTGATGAGAAGGGAGAAAGATGCAAAAGCAGAAATAATTCTTCTACCAGGCTGGCACTGTGTCACAGCTCAGGGATCGCACACAAGTTTGGCACCACAGCACCTGTGGCTGTGCTACTGCCAACACACTGCCAACTTCAGCTCGGCAGGGATGACACAGAACTCTGCTTCCCTCACTCCATGATACACCCTTTTGCTGCTGCTCCTCAAGGAGGCCCATGTCTGTCTTCCTTCTGTGTACTCCCACACAACAAGCTGAGTGCATGAATACACAGTTTACCCCTATCTACTCGACTCCTGCACACATAGGACAGGTACGTTTTGTGCAAAGCCTTTTGAGTAGCAACTTTCTGCATGTACTTGTTTGAGCCCCAGGCTCAGCTCCTGCAAAGAGGCATCACTTCCCTTCAGAGCTAAATACATGGTTCAACTACAAAATTAGTAAAAAGACAAAATACACATGCAAAGCTTAAATGAGTAGGAACCAAAAATTAGGAGCACTGGATTCAGCAACACTTAAGGGATTTGCAAATTTGGTGCTGTACTGGTAGGCCCACCTAGTGAGATTTTGTAATAGAGAGTTACCTTCGCACATTGACGTTCTTTTCCAGATTGGCTTTCATCCCTGTCCCAAATCAAAAACCAGAATATTTTCATATGTAGCTGTACCTGTAACACCACCATAATTCCTGCTATACGCAGATCACAAGGGTTTCCGACAGCAAAGACCATTTTTCCACGCTAACAACAAACTCTGCTACGTTTGCAAAATGTTTCCTTTTGGATCATTCCTTAGAGCAATACTATGATGTTTTTATAAAAGAAAAGTGCATCCTGAGCATTAGGAAAACTTACAGTGATTAATAAAACCGCAGAACTAAACATCCTTCAGAAGAGAGGCATCAGCTGAGTACTCTCACACGCTACTGAATGACTAAAGTACGTCATCCTGCTGCTCAGAGCGCCACTGTTGCCTCTTCAGCCCCTCCAGACACTAAAGGAAGGCACACAAGCAAGGCAGAAGAGAAGAAGTTCTGTTAGGTATGTCATCCATGATGTCAGCATATTCTTAAATCAACAACTGCTAACTTACTGTCCTCTCTGAATCCAGAATGACTTGAAAAAAGACAGGGTACCATGCTTTAGCGATGACAACCTTACTGTTGACAGGAAGCTCGGAGGCAGTCGGTTTTAAAAATATCTCAACATCAATTTGCACTTAAGAGTGAAAACTAAAAAACTTCAGAGAATTGCTATCTGTTTTACAGGTAAGCTGTACTCCAGTAACTTTCTCACTAAATTAAATCAGTTTTATACTTCTTTGGGCAACAGCTCACACTACATCTACAGATTACCTAGGTAACAGAGTTTTGAAAACCTTACTAGCACCTAGTCCTATATTTGCCTTTGGCAGAAAAAAGTTTTTGACTCATTTTTACGTTCAATTAATCCACAGTCACGTTCTTCATAGAAGGACTTCTGGAAAAACTCAACTTGCTGGAAACAGTAACTATAATTACTGACCCTCTTCAAGTCAGCCAAAATTAAATTGCAAAGTAGATTTTCTGGCATTCAAGCTATAACTTAATAGTACAAAGAAAAGCAAGTAAAAGTATAAGTAAAAGAAAAAACCAAGCCTAGCATTTGTGAGAACCCAGAAAATGAGATACAAGTGGTGAGTTTACAGGGAAAAATTGAGAATGGACCCTGAACATTTTCCTTCTAGATTTGTACTGCATAACAGAAAGGGCAAAACTACTGCTTTGCTCATCTTTGCAGTATCAAACTTCTGTCAAACAAAGCATTAAGACTAAAAAGGAGAAATAATACTTTATGAAATTTCATAGTAAAGAACAAATCATAAACTGTAACTGTATGGTATTTTATCTCCTTACATTGTTCTCTTTTCTCTGCAGTTTTCAAGTTTGTTTTACTTACTGCTCTCTGCAATTATGAAGAAAGTAAAACCAAAAATCGTAGTGTCTCCGTATTTCTCAGGAAAACAGAAAACACCATTGCAGGTGTCCCATTAGGAAACTTGTGTGCAATTACACGGCACTGTCAAATCAAGATTCTTTTCACTTATTACAGGCTTTAAAGCAAGTACAAGGATCACATACTCCTCAACCATGCACGGATATACTATTAGTATGCCATGTTAACTTTACTAGCATTGAGACAATTAGCTTATCATGGTGCAAAATTGATAAATATTTCATATTTGACTAAAGTTCAAAAAAATACAGAGTTCATGGGCTATGAAGACATTCTGCTTCTACTGAATTATTTGCATAACTGAAAAAAAATGTGGTTTCATAATGTGATAATTTTTGAGCCTGTAAGCAAGAACTTCCAGGACTGAAACCAAAATAAATTGTATCTTAAAAACCATTTACAAAATAAGCTGAAGATTTGAAGTTACTACTATCTATTGTCATCTGTGATTCTCCAGGAGAGTATTTTCTACCCAAATAAACCCTGTTGCTGAAAACAGGGCTATAAAGTTCCTACAGAGCTTGCTGTCAACAAGGATTCCCATATATACTTAAATATAGGTACCATCAAAGACACAACCAATGGTACATTGCTATTTATTTCCTTTCTTAAAATTCTGATCAAAACTAGCTGTGAAAAAAGCTAAACACCAGTCACCAACAAATACAACCGTGGTTATCAAATGTGGGGAAGGGACAAACCAAACAACACTCAAAGCAAGGATATTTCAAACTTTCAGGTCACTTAAGCGCTAACCCCTAGAAACCAGCGCCTGACCTGGAAACAAGTGTAAGTTCAATCAACAAAAAGTCAGTTAATCCTGAATTACACAGAACTATAGAGCACTTTTTTTTCCAAAACTAGTGCCATACTGAATCTAAGTCCAAATCTTGATCTAAGATACAAGATGCCTACTATTTCAGACACCAATTGCTCTACTGGTCTGGACCTTAAGGCACCAAACCTCTTTTATTCTGTCCACAACTGTTAGACAAATACCAAACAGAAAATTTGTTCAATGCAGTGGTCATCACTCATCCACATAAGCAACTCTGAGCTATAGATGAGTGCAATTACTTGATAGTTTTGAATATTAGTAACAATCATTCTGACAAAACCACTGAAAATTCTTTAACAGATGCTTCACTCCTTTAGGAGTTTGAGAGAACAAAACCGTGTCGTATGCACATGGGGACTAACAGTTCTACCGACAAAAATGCTAAATCCTGTAACAAATGCTTCAGACCCCAAGGAATTTGAGACAACAAAACCATATCAACCTCACATGAGAATTGATACTGGGCAACACAGACTCTTGAGGCAAAACAGCTTTCTCACTTCTCACAGCACAACTATTTCAGTATTATAAAAATTGAAACTTCTGACTGATTCCCAGATTTTATCTTTCTAGTTCCAGTAAAGGGAAACAGGAGATCATCAGGTCAATCTGAAAGAGTCTGTGTATTTATTAAAATAAATTTTGCTAGAATACAATTCAATAAAAATACCTCTATAATATAGACTACTGGATTAACTGAACTTGGAAATAATTTAACTGAGACATGAAAGCACCACAGAAGACCTAAGAGAATTTATTTTGGAATTGTCATATTGGAAGACTAATTGCTAAGTTATCTTTCTCATAAAGAACAAAAAATGAATTTTCCTTCTCAAATAGATTAAGTGAATAGGGGTCAAAAAAAAAATAAAAGCAGTATTTCTACAACTTTACCAGTGCACATCATGCTAAGTGTCAAGTATAAAGCCAGAGTTTCTGAAAAAGACCATTTCAAACATTCTCAACTAAAGAGAACTAAGTTATGGAAAGAAACCAACAATTACAATGTCATAATCCAGGATGGGACAGAATTTGTTAATTGCCAAACCAGGCTATATGCTAATTATGTCAGCAAATACTAATAGGCAGACGACACACTCCTGAAATACAGTAATGGGATGTAACATAAGAATAGCCTTGACCATCACAGGGTACACCTAATAAAAAACCTGTCTGGCCAATACAGCTGCTCAGCAGAGAATACAAGAACAGGTGAACTATTTATTAACACATTCCTGATATCCTCTCCCAGAGTCAGTACTCTGCAGTTCAGGGTTTTAAACCCAGAAGTAGTACTTTTGCATGCTCCAAGATACACTATACTATCAGTAATTTCAATCTCATAATTTAAATCTAAATTATGACACATAACCTGCTTTACATCTGTAAGAACCAGAGCTCCTGTTGTCAAAGTTCTTGCTTCCATAAATAAGTTGTCCAGATCTTAAGAACAATAAATATGAGGAATTTCTTAGGTGGATAACCCACACATATTTTTGAATATAAAGCTGGTTTGATCCAGAAACTTTGAATCTGATTTATATTCCAATCTACCATCACTGTGACAATCTGCACTAAGGCCTCAGTGTACTATTAACAAATAAAATTAAAGCAAAAATCAAAGCAGATCAGGTTTGTTGCCAAAGTTTTAAATAATGTCAAATGTCCAAATGAGTTAAACTGCTGGCAAGAACCGGCAGAACTACCCAGTGAGATCTTGGCAGCAGAAACTTTGCTCACTGGATTCAAGAGACTTTTCTTACATTAAGAGTGTGGCTAGATGAGACAGATTTAAGAGAGAACAAATCACTGCAGTCTGAAGGGACAACATTACGCCATCACCCCTCTGTACCCCCACATCCTATCACACACTCCAGAGTCTCCCTTAACAACCCACTACCAACTAACCCAGAGGAGAAAAGAAATTAGAACAGTGTGGATTAAATGAACCGGTTGAATAAAAATTGAGAAACTGTGTCAGAGATTCTGGGGACTCCAAGTGTGTAATAACACAGGCACAATTTAAGACAGGTCAAACAGAAGCTTTATTAACTATGATCACAGTGAGAGAACACTGAGAGCATCTTTCCTGATTGTCTGCCAGGCGATTACAGAGACCCAACCCATATCCTGTTTCAGAAAAAAGGCAAGGAAAAGCCATCATATGAACGTTAATAAATCCAGGTACCCTTCCCCGGGAGGGATGGGCTCCTTAAGTCCATTGCTAAACAGCCACAATTCTAATGAGGACTCAGGCAGTAAATAACGATAACAATAAGCAGTAAGTAACAATACGAAGATGGCTCTTGGTGGAGCCTAAAGGGATGGCCTGGTATTATCCTGTCCGAGGTGCAAAGTTGGAAGCAATCAGACTGCTAGCTTTTGGTTGAAAGGAATGTTTTTGAGCATAGATAACCTCTTAGCCAGACCTCTCAATCTTAACTGTTAATAATTTTACCACCACAACTGTTTGACAGCTTAAAAATACATTGTTATTTTCTTCTTCCCAGCCACAAGTAAGACCAATGAATGAGAAATCATATCTACCAAGTCCAAAACACTGCAAGACAAAACTGAACAGAAATTTTAACTGAGCAAATTTAAAATTAAAAAAAAAAGTTTTGATAAAATTGATGAGTTAACTACTCATCCTGCACATCTGAACTAACAAACTACAAACCAGTTTTAAAACCAGTTTTTTTGTACATTTGACTTGCATTTTCTATCCAAGTGCAATTTAACATATGTTTTTAAAAAAATATTTAATTCATTATTCCCCAACAGAAATATGAAAATTAAAGACTTAAGAAAACAAAGCTTTAACTAAGCAGTGTGTTTAACCAAATTTATCACACAAAGATACAAGTCAACTGGAGAATAAAGATAATTTGCAGTCTAAGATTAATTAATTTTATCCATGTGCTACTTCAAAAGAATAAAAGATCTCTTAGTGCACTAGTGGAATGATTAAAATATCTCCTTCTTCACAGATGCCAAATGTAAAAGCTCCCCAAAACCAAAGTCTAGTAATAGGTACTTTTTCCACAAGCAAATCAGTCAGTAAATCAAACAGTGCTGCACACGCCTTACTGCAAAACCAAAAACCCAGGGTACAGAGGCAGAGTATGTAGCTTGATATAAAAACAGATGTACTGAAGCAGATGAAATTCTAAGTATCAGAAGTTAGAGACACCTTAGAGATGGAAGTCTCCTGTCCCAAGTTCTTTTCATGAAACAGGGTACTTGCAGGTCTACCCCATTAAACACGTTCATCCTTAGCTAGGCAAGTTCCATGAAGAAAATTAAGTTAAACTGGCATAAGCAATAACTACAAGCTAAATTTTTGTTATTAGAGGCCAAAAAGTCTAAGAGATTATCTCGATCAAGCCTAATTCATTCAGCTGCAGTCCCTGAGTCGCTACTAGCCTAGTGGGAATATTAGGTAGTAAGTGCCAGACATTTTTTATCCCAGAATTACAATTCTTAATCCTACAATTGACATTTGAGTCTTGAGCAATGAGGCCCAAGTTATTTCATTTGGGAGCCAGGCTGACTGTTGAATTACTATCAGAATTCATTCTGCTGAGGAGGAACAAAAATGTCATCAGATTTAATACTGCAGGAAAACTATTACTCCTACTCTACTTAAATTTTTAAGCAATACTTCAAATTTCACCTCTGTAAATGCACTCCAGTCAGAAATCACTGAAGCACTTATAAACACTGTAAAAGTTTCTGCCTCTAAGAAACTGGTGCTCACCATAAGTATTGCAGTATGTATTGCAATACAACAGTATCTTAAAGAATGCTCCATGCACCTTCAACAGCAGTGAAAATATTTGTTATAAAAACCTTGAGTTTACGCAGAGCAGTTATGTACTGCACTGAAATTGCTCTTATTCTGCTGCAGCAAAAAGAAAACCAAATTCCTGACCTCTTTGATTCTTCAACTACTGTAAAGACTCAAACTTTCACAAGAAAGGAGTACTGGTTTAAATACTTCAGTTGACAACGCAGTACATAATCAAGTAGTCTCCAGCTAGCCCTGAACACACCGTATACAGCTACATAAAGAAAATACTTCAGAGTCCTCAAGAAGTATTACTTATCTGGGCCAGCCTCCATCTCTCCCTCCTTCTTATCCCAATCTTTCAAAGATAGGCTTTAAATGTTTTGCAGCTGTCCAACATTAAGGCTGAAGAATTCAACAACCAGGGCACTGTAAAAGCACAGGGTGAAAAGCAACTACATTCAGGACCCCTTACAGAGCCAGAAGAGGTTCCTGACTGCAAACTTCTTCAGTAAAATCTGGATAAGGTCCCGAGAGCAGATAAACCTGTAAAATTATTCTTTCTTCCTTCCAGATAATTCTTCAAGTGAGTTCCTACCATATAAACTAGTGCAGACTATGCATAACTGCATTGAGTTTTAGCCAGCCTCTCTCACAGCCAAAAATACCAGCCACCACCACTGCACACATTTTCTTACTGAGATTTTCAGAAGGTCTGCATAATCTTGGAACTACAAAGTTAGTGAGCCATTTCATATTTCCTGAAACTAAACTGCACATTAGATGATTCACCAATTAGTGTATTCATGAAGCTTTAAGAACCAATCAAAATTTCATTTTTGTTGAAAAATTTAACAGAAATGTCCAGCTGTATGCATGGAGAGAGCATGTGGGCTCTTCTCCTTTATTTAACTTAACTAACAGCTACGTTAGCTGGTGAAAAATATTCAGTGTGTCAAAGTTAATTTATCAAGCTGACAAAGTATAAGGGCTCCAGAAGGTATAGCATACATTTACTAAATTTTAAATACAACATTTTAACTAGATATAGCTCAAAGATTAAAATAAGCTGTCCAACAACCAAACCACACAAACACATATAACTCCAGGGCACTTCTTATTTAATGGAGCAATTGCACGCTTGTTTCAAACTAACGCATAGGTCAACATATCAGACAAGCTGATCATCCTTCAGACCCCAAAGCCCATAAATCAAAACACGTTTTTTTAAACTAGGTGGCTATCTCTGGAAGACAGAGGGCTTGTCAGTACAGTGCGGGCCATGATCAGATGGAGGGGAGGCACTGCACGTTGCTCAACACAACCAAACCCTGTGCCTCCCCGAAGCCTCTAGGCACAAATACCACACCGTAAAATTAAGTGCTAATTTCCCCCCACGGTCGAAACTACGAAGCACAGCTCTTGGGAAACAAGAGGCAAGGAAATCAGCCTAAAGTAGATGGTTATTCAAGAATTACTTAACCAGCCAACCTATTCCAATACTTTGGAATAAAAATCAGTATTTTAGGAGTTTATGATGGAGCCTTTACATCAAAAGTTCTTTCATTCTATGAAGTCAGGGATGTACGATTTAGTAAATAAAAAGGTATCCTGTTTAGATTTTACATTTGTTTTCACTATTTGCAACAGAAAATAAAATATCATCACTTGAACTAAATTTTAAGAATAGATAAAATTGCTGTATGGAAGTCACATGGAGTGATCTGAATCCACGCAGCATCTATCAAAAACTGAGCTATTTGGCAAGAGGCTGTCACAGGACAAGGTGGTTTACAACTATTAACAACAATCATCACTATTGTTTGATTAGACTAAAAGACATCTCTAAACATAATGAATGAGCCCAAAAAATGCATGTTATACCATCTCGGGTTATAAGTCCATCACAGAAACACGTAAATTGCCACATCTAATTTGATGAACAGTCAGTCATCTCTCTAGAACCTTGCTGCAGAGTGACAGGTTTCACATGTTTCAAAGAAGATTAAAAAAAAAAACCTTTCTGCTAGAACACAGTTGATTTCTAATCCCTTCCATCTGCTCCCTCTTTCTTAGATGTACCTGCCATCATTAAAAGAGCAATAGAAGAGAAATTCTAGATATTCCTCCAGGGACTAACCCAGCCATTTTCCCAATGCTCTCATACATATGAAGTCATGTCAACCTACTGCTACCCAGCTGTCTGAATTCACTGCCTGGCTTGTATTGTTAATGCAATCCTGAAAACCAGAGTAGAAGCAGGACATTTAGACCATCTGGAAAATCAGAACAGATTTCATCAGCTCAGTCCACCAGGTCACAAAATTGGTTTGTTTCTTCTCTTTCTGTATTTTGCTTTGGACTGACAAATAATTTGCCCTAGTAGTATAGCTAATTCACTCTGTCATACTTAGTCTTTACATTTACAAAAACGTAAAGAATTGAATCTGTTCTGACAGAGACTCTATTGCTAAGGCTATTGCTTTGATACAAGGTCCATTTGAGTATCTTGGTTTACAGACTGACAACTGAATGAAGTAGGAGGTTGCTAACTTGGAAACCTGCCTCCTTTCAAATGCCTCACTGCAGCAAACTCATCAGCTGGGGATATTCAAGGTAATGGGGGTTATGTTCAGGCTGAAAGCTGCATGACATCTTCAGCAGGAAGCCTTTAATGGCACAAACCTGCATGACACGAGGTCTTGAGGTGCACGGATCACACCTCAAGATTCCTACGGATGTAACATTCCCAAACCATACTGGAACTAGCTCGAGTGAAAATGCATCTTTGGTTTGTGTGGTATGGCCAGGGATCACACCCCACATAATGGGATATGGCCCTATATGATGAATAGCATAAAATTTATAGCTTACAATCAGAAACAGTGGGGAAAACTTCAACAAGCTTTACAGGAGAGGGAAAAAAAAAAAAAAAGAGGAGAGCATTCTGTAAGTATTCAGGGAATGGAAACCTGACTATTGTACATGCTGGGTAAGACTACATGATACACAACCCTGATGAAATAAACATTCAGAGACAGAAATGTATTCCGTGGGATTAAGCTACTGTGATTCAGTGCAAGTATTGAAGTACAAAGTTAACAACAACCGCAGAAATAACTCGATTTACTGCTCCTACAATTCCAAGAAACTATTCATAACTTCGAGTCAGATGCTTATAAAGACCACTTGCAAACTTTTATGAGCGCTCACGAGGGAAGACGGCCTGATGTTCAACGCTCCCCCCCTCCNCAATTTTGACCTGAATCCTAGAGGCTCCGCATAAGGGGTTAACAGGAGGCTGTGCGCCCTGAGGGCTCTTCAGTGGCAATTCTGCCAGGGTAATTTCCATACGGACAAACCGTGCGCGCAAACTCGGACATAAGAGATCGCCGACCACCCCGCTGCTCCTGCACCAGCCCCACAACCACCGCGGGTGCCGACACTGGGCA
>VZTI01001559.1:1341655-1394355 GCA_013397865.1 Struthidea cinerea | reverse complement strand
GGGCGTCGCCCAGCCAACCGGGCCGCGGCGCTCGCACTGACCCGCTAGGCTGTCTCCGGTGGCCTCCATTGACCACCATCTTGGAGTCGGGCGCGATGCCCGCGCCGGGAATGGGCTCGCCGGCCGGCGGCCATCTTGGGTCCGGGCGGAGTCACGTGCGGGGGCGGGCGGCGGGAGGTGGCGGGGAAGGGGGGGCCGAGCGGAGCCCCCCCCCCGCCCCGCCCCGCCGGGAGCCGGAATTCCCCGTGACGCTCGGCGTCACAGGCGGAACGGCGGTGGGAGGCTGGCGTCTCCAAGCTCAGCCCCGAGGCGGCCGGATGCTGCGCAGGCAGGGGCCGCCCCGGCACTGCGCCTGCAGGAGTCAGGCGGTCTTTCTACGCTGAAGGCAGCAGCAAAAATTGGAGACCGTTGGAGACACGTCGGTATTGTTGGGAGTAATACCCCATTCGAAGCAGTTTCCTATCCCTTCCTCCGTATAAAGGGGAGCAAATCCATGGCTTGGCCTAGGTGCAGGTGAAGTGACATCCGATCACATCGGGCAAAGGAATCGCTCGCTGCAGCGCAAACTGGTATTCCAAGCACCAGAGCGCATCGCAGCTTCCTGTGCCTGGCAGACACACGGGGACGCTGCAGTGCGGAGGGTGGACACTCAGATGGGAAGAGATGCATAGATATCAGGCTCGGAGGGAAGGGCCCATGGGTTTACTCTACTGGAAGGCAGCAGCAAGCAGAGAATGGCAGGGGCCGGTTCTCTTTGACATCTTTCTCAGAGACTTTTGAGGAGGAGATGGAGTTTGTGCTCAGCAAGTCTGCAGGTGGTGCTGAAGCAGAAACAGTGGGAGTGCTGAAGGACAGAGCTGCCATTTAAATGGATCTAGATCGGTTGGGGGAATGGCCTGACAGGAAGTCTGTAAAACTCAGCAAGGACACATACAAGGATATTTGACAAGTCCAGCACTTGGGAAGGAACAGGACTCTGCAACAGTACGGGGTGGGGACTTAGGGACTGTGGAGCAGCTTTGCAGGAAAGGATGTGGGGTCTCGTTGGATAGCACGTTGGCCGTGAGCCAGCAGTGTGTCCTGGCAGCAAGGAGGCCAAGAGCATCCCAGGTCATACCACTGGAAGCATAGCCAGTAGGCCAAAGATAGTGATTATTTATTTCTGCTCAGCTACATGAGGAATAGTGTGTCCAGTTTTGGCTCCCAAAATGCAAAGAAAACCTCAACTGAAACAAATTCAGTGGAAGCCACCAAGTAGTCCAGGGGAAGGTGCAGCACTTGCCCTGTGAGGGAGAGTCGGAGGTAACCACCCTGGATTACCTTGAAGAAGAGACAGCTTAAATACTTCAGCACACAGAACACAGCCTAGCATATACATTACCAGCAAAAAAAAAAACAAACCACAAAAAACAACCAAAAAAAAGAAACAATACACTGTATAAGCAATTCTGCACCTTGGAAGAGGATGAAAAATATAATGAAACATACATAATTGATGTTAGTTGCATTCAAAATGATACTGATGAAGCCAATGTGTGAATTTACATTTCTACAGCAGGGTAGCACTCATGAAGGATTCATGTGCACCCCGCACAAATGCAGCTAAATTGCCACTTGGCAGTCCTACGTAAACAGTGCAAGAAAGAACGTGCTGGCACATAGCAACAACAGGCAAAATAAATATAGAGCCAGCATAGCCAGGATTTAGTTAACAGTTCAACATGGGGAAATGCAAAGTCCTGCACCTGGGGGGCAGCAGCCCCAGGCACCTGTACATGCAGGGGGCTGCCCCAGCAGCTTTGTGAGAAGAACCTGAGGATCCTGGTGGGCACCAAGTTGAACACGAGCCAGCAACATGCCCTTGATGCAGAGAAGGATAACAGTATCCTGGGCTGCATGTTGCCAGCAGGTTGAGGGAGTTGATTCCGCTTCTCTCCTCAGCACTGGTGAGGCTGAACCTGCTGAGCTCCCCAGTACAAGGGAGATACAAAGCTGCTGGAGAGAGCTCAACAGAGGGTTGCTAAGATGTTAGGGGATTGGAGCACCTCTCCTGTGAAGAGGGGCTGGAGGAGATGGGGCTGTTCTGGCTGGAGAAGAGAAGTCTTAGAAGAGGATCTCATCGATGTGTATAAAAACCTGAAGGGAGGATCTAAAGAGGATGAAGTCAGGGGTTAAACCACAACAGTCTTTTCTGCAGTCATCCAACACTGACTCCACTTGTATAAAAGTTCCATAAGTCAGTTTCAGCCTCAATTTATAGGCTGTTTCACTTTTTAATTAATTCCGTAGCAAGCTGTAGCATTTTCATTTCCAGTATGCAGTAAATATTTTTATGCTAGATACCTAAAACTTATCAGAAGTATAAAGTTTTAGTAACATAAACCCTCAGATTTGCTATATCTCTTCATAATCGTAGAGCAGGTCCTCTTGATGTTACCATTTTTTGTCAGGATTAAGGTTCAGCAGCAGTTTCCATCTAATGAAAACACCTGCCATTCTGGCCTGCTTCTAGGGCAAAGAACTTGTAACTGGGTGGAGGGAAATAATCAACTGCTTAGTTTCATTTTGAAGATCTGATGATAGGATGGAGGAAAAGAAAGGAAATAGGCTGCTACTTGCTATAAACAAGAAGAAAAATTCCTAATACCAGCAGAGCTAGGCTGTGGCCAGAGCTCAGCAGGATGGAGACTGTGCAGCTGGTGGTTATCATTCCCGGGCTTCACCAACCTGACCCACACAGCTGTAGGACATACTTTGATTTTGTGAGGAAGCATTGATGCTAGGGACCAGCTCTGAGCCCTCAAAGCATGATAGAACTTGCTGTGGTTTTCCTGTAGCAATGTGTTGGACATCTGAAGCGCTCAGTCAGTAAGACTGAGAAGGATATGAGAAAGCCACGGACTGTTGTGGGTGCTCCAGACTATGAGGCTGCAATGAGCCTATTGGCTCCTTTCTCAGGGTGTGCACACACCCTTGAATGAAAAGCAATTCCCTGGGGAAATTTCTGGGCAATCCCTTCTTTCCTAAGGCAATTAATTTTCCTGATGGAGGGCAATGATCCGTGCATTGTAGGAGGACAAGGGGATACTGAGAGGAAACACCACTTGGAAGAAGGTGATCAGAGGCTGGAAACTGAGCCGGCTGCTACCTCCCACCTTGGCTTGCTTTCATCTTTCAGTGTTTATTTCCCAGGCATGCCGCCAGCCTGGGGTGTGTGCTGCCAGCAATGCAGCGCTGCAGGGCATGCTGTGCACCGTGCCCTCAGTCTGCCACTCCTGGGTGACACTGCCCTCTTTCTGTGCTATGGGCCACCGTGGTTGCTTTACCAGCCCCGAGCTCCCACATTAACCATGTTTCCTTAGCCCACATCTGCGGGATCATTGTTTTACCGTGTGTCCCTAGCTGATCCCTACTTCTGTGTTGCAAATTGTCTGACCCAGGCAACCTCTGCAGCTCTGGCCCCGAGCACTCTCCCACTCCCTTCTCCAGAGTTTATCCTCTCTGCAGCCTAGAGCAATTCTGAGAAAGCAAATGCAGGCGTAGACTTTAAATAAAACTTTTTAATTCCAGATGGAACTTAATAAGGTTTGATGAAGTTAGTCAACGTACATGTTCTCCCCTCACTCCTACCAGGATCAGCCATGTATCAAACTTCAGTGTCAGGGGTTGTAAAACTGAATTGGAGTTCAGCAAGGCAAAAGGGCACCTTTCAGTTCTGGCTGATGTGGCAAGCAGCCTTCTCTGCAGACCCAGCATCTGTGCCCAGAAATCTGTGTGTCTGTGGAACTGAGGTGTAGCTACAGTGGTAGGAATTTCCTGTGCAAGGGTGCTTTTTCTAGGCCATGGTGACACACAGCCAGAGGATTGCCTATGGGAGTCAGAGCAGTCATCAGAAGCGTGAGCATTTGATGCTGCTTCCTTACTTCCAGGCTTTTTCCATTCAGAGTGAGACGAACCCTACTCTGTCCTTCAGCTAGGCAGAGAAGAATAATTAGTGATGGAAAATCTAAGATAATAGCAAGGAAAGAGAGCAGGAGTAAAACAATAAGCACTTTCATTATCCTGCTGAGGAAATCTTGGTGTCTGCGGATATATCCTGTCAGCAAAGGATACCTTGAAGCAAAAGGCTGATGAGCATGTACTAGATAAACCACAAGATTTGGCAAGAGGGACTTGCAATAGGGACAGAGACCTCTGCAAAGCAGAAGTGGACAGTCCTGGGAATGGTAAAGCAAATGCAGGGGCTTGTCTGGTGTCTAATCTAACCAAATAATCCCAACATAGCACAGCTCAGGATTAAGGATGGAGGAACCCTCATCAACAGGCCAGACAGCTCCTGCTGGGCACCTTCACTTACCAAGTGCTGCCCTGCTTTGCCTTTGCTGGACTCTGGCAGTTGTGCTTGCACATGTAAGCAGTTGCAGCACGGTGATCTGGTTGTTCACAAGCAGACTCATGTTAATTTTACAGGACCAAAAGTTCTATCTTGCCTAAATAAATAGAAGGCAAGTTTGCACTCAAAAATGCAAGAATCTCAGTTATCAGAAGAGAAATATACTTTTGAAATGTTGACCTGAACATCTAGTACACCTGCCTTGGCCAAGGACTGCCCTTCAAAGAAAACGCAAGGCTGGTAAAGTGACTGGACCATGCTGGAAGATATAGGTCCAAGTATTTTTAATCTGGGCTAACTGAACATGACTAGAAATAGAGGGGCATGAAATAAGGATACCACAGTGTAATCACTGTGGTGGAGGAAGAGCTTAGAAGGGGCTGGTTACTTGCTTTCTCCTTCACTCCTTTGCTTTCCTCTGCCTGCTCCACTGCAGGTGAGCTGGGAAAAAGACCTAGAAGTCTTTCAGATGTTTTTGGAAGCTGAGTCATTTGGGTGGATGAAATAAGAGCATCTATGAGGCTTCTTTCTCCATTGTTCTGTACCTTGAATAAGCATCGACATCAAGGCTGAAAACATCAACTTTCTGATTTGGTTGCAGGTTCCCCACTTTGCATAGGTGTTAATAGTAATTCCTCCTGCCAGAAAAAGGACAGACAGGCTCCAGAACAGCTTCAGGCAGGCACAACACATGCAGTGACATTCAAAAGTACTCTGACATGTCCAAGCACCACCCAAGACTGTAGTATGCATTCTTGATCTTTCTTTTACTGAGTAATACAAAGCAACTGCTAGAACCGGTCCCTAGCCTACCCTCTTTTACTTGTTTGTTTGTTCATTAAGTAACTTCCAATCATCCCAAGAGTTGAGAAGTCTGTTCTTGCAAGGAAGGTATAATTTTAAAATATTTTCCTTTGAAATGGACTTATTTGTGATCTAATCTGGTGCTCTGTTACTAATTTATGAATTGGCATACTTTTGTCACCAGTATACAGTATCTACCATGGTCTTAAAATGACAAGGTCTGAAGGTTTTGAGAGGAAGCTGGACCATTTGCAGAAAATCAGTGTGTAGCATTTTCTGAAGACCAGGTCCCTCTTCAAGGTATTTCAAACTGAATACATAAAAGCAAAGAAACCCCAAATCATTCGTTACTTTTGAAAATTTTAGCCAGGGAACATTTTTTTTAGTGCTGGTTGTGGAATCATTAATTATCATTGCACAGAATGTAATAACAAAGGAGAGCTCCCCAATGGATGAAAGCAAACCACTTCTCTTTTAGCTTTTCTTTTTTTTTTTCACAGCAATAATAAAACATATTATTATGCACTTCCAACCATGAATGTTCTCCAAAGCAATTTGATATTAAACTCCAAATCATCTGACTGGATGAGTTTTTACAGATTGTTACAGCAGAGCAAGCCAGGAATGTTATTAGAGTGGCCTGAGGCACAGTGCTATTTCACGGAAAATGAGGAACAGTTAAAATTTTAAAGCGTCCCAAAATTCCTTTTCTCAAAAGGGACTTGTGGCACTGCTGAGATTAGAGCCATTCCTATCCCAGCAGCTGTATTCCCGAGGAGACCTTGGTTTGTGCCTACTTAGTCTAGAGGATCTGGTTTATTTCACCAGGGCAGAATACTAATGTGAGCTGGTGGTTCTGTTCTCTGGACTTGTTTTGTTTTCCTTCCTTCCTTCAGCAGCAATGCATTTGCACAATTTTTCAGGCTACAGCAACAGTAGGAAGAGGTTGGGTTGAATCCCCGTTAACACCACCCAGACGCATGCCAGGTTTGTATTTTCATTCGGTCCCACGGACTGTCCACTGTATTGCAGGATTGGCAGACCATGTCTTCCATGATTCAACATGGAAGACTGGCTTTCAGCACTTGAAAGAGCACTTTTAATTTGTAGAAATCACCATTAGTTAGAGAGAGGTGAAGCAAAATTGTGTGTAAGTGACACCTGACACCAGCATCAACGGGGTTACGTTACACCGACCAAGGTGTTTTACTGAACAACCTACAAAATGGCTCTAAAAAATCTCTTGGTTCTCCTGGTCACTTGATTGTCAGCATAATTTGAGTATAAATCGAAGCAGCTGGACAGTCCCCAAGAATATCTGCAGGCTGTATTCTTCTGTGGCAGTGCCTACTAGGAGGTGGTTTGGGAGACATTCTGGTTGGTGGCTTCACTCTACCTGGAGATTTCCACACTTGCAGCAAAGAAGTTTTGAACTTGTTCCGCGTTTTCAAAGCACTGAAGATCAGCAACGTAGGATTTAGGATTTAGATATTTTATTCTCATAAAAATCTGATGATAATCAGTAATGGTTGGTGTTAGTGGCTACTAATGTGATTCCTGAAGGCTGCCAGCTAAACACTGCCAAGCACCTCAATAAGGTTAGCAGCACTATGGTGATTCCCAGGGAGCCCAGGCTGTCCGAGGAGGAGTGAAACAGGCTAGGCTGGAAATTACATGGGACAAAATTCAGGACAATAGACAAATTAAAGAAGTTCGGAAAGTTTTAGATGTGAATTTTAAACCTAGAAGGGAATTAGATTGTCCTAAACGTGCTATATTTTGAAAATTTTCACAATAGTTTGACTTATTTTTTAAATGAGGGGTGACTTTTATCACATGTTCAGCTAACTAAATAGTAGCTCATAACCTTCTAAATTAGTTTTCTAAGCTTTGTCTCCTAGGTTAGAACAGAATATATTTATCAGCATACCTACCTTGCCATTGACACAAAGAGAGCATAGGTGTAGTTTAGGTGAGTTACCTGGTAACAGAGCCAGGTAAGAACTCTTGGATTTCCTCCTGCCACACACACACACACACACACAGAGTGGTTTGGCAATGTGCACCAAGCACATCTGTCAAGCACAGTCCTCGTCCCAGGCCTGCACAGCTGGGCAGTGATACACCTCCACTGGGCCTGGCCTTGCTCAAGGTAAGGCCAGGCACTGCTTCTTCAACCTCCATGTCACCCTGTTCTGTTGGGGTGACAAAGAAAACAGTGAGCTTCGGGGCGCTATTGTTGTTTCCCACAGGCGTACCACATGGTTGGGAATCTTTTCCAGATGGGGTTTTGGAGTTAAAACGTGCTGTTGGCATGGACTTTGGTTAAGTCACCCAGGTTGCAAAATGGGAACACCAAACTGCATGTCTCATCAGACCTTCACTTCACCAAGTACTTCTGAGAGTGCCAAGCTTCATTGCAGCTACACAATCCATTTTTGCATCTAGGATGGAGTCCGCAATGTCTATCAGGGCCAACATGGACTCCAGGAATATACTCATAGACATGCCTGAGAAAGTAAGCAGCAAGCTATGGTTGTTTTCAAGCCTCTTCTGAAGTGAGAAGAGGCCTCAGGGGTACATCTCAAAGTGTGAAACCATGACCAGATTAAAGGAGATTTGAAGCACAGATTAAAAAGAGCCCTTATTAGAGAACACATTAGAAGAAGTAGGACAACCAGAACATTTTCTCAGGATGTGCTCGGAACCACACAGGAATCATTTCAAAGAGCAGTGGCTCATGAGTAAAAGAGACAGTTTAAAGTGTTTTTGGACATCCTATGTCTCTCATCTTTACCACAGGTTTAGCCTTGCCTGGGCAAACAGTCCAATTCCAGCACAAGGGGCGCCTCATTTATTACTAAATGATGCTATTTAAATGTTGGCAGTTTGAAGCAAGGGTGCCATGCTAGATTTTTGTGGTCTTATGATCCCTCTTCACCCTTTTTGGGATGAAAGCCCAGTGGGGTTAACCTGCATATATTGGCTGGGGGGGAGCACAACTTATGGTCAAATGTTACTGGTTCCAGTGCTTATTTACCTAAGCGATTGCATTGTCTCCAGTCAGGCTATTTCCATCGATAAAGACCATTCTTGTTGTAAAGGAGTGTACTAGTAGGGTTTTTTGTTTGTAACTGACAAATAGATGGCCTTTTAGCTGGCAATATCCCTAAAGTAAATGTAGCCGTATGACTAGAACAAGATTTACTTGAAGAAACTTGAACATTCACGTTGAATGTGCCTTAAAATTTAAATGTCAGAGTTTCCTATCTTTGAAATATCTAACTCCCACTGATTCCAGTGAAATAGATAATAATTACCCTTGAGGATTTGAACCTGGAGCATAACAGAAGGCAAAATATAACTCACAAAAATGCATAATAGAAAAATAATTATATTGTAAAAATAACTTGTAGTGCTGTTGCAGTGAATATTCTGCACTTGGATGTTTCTTTTAAAGGATTTACAAGATTTACAAATCTGGTTCTACAATGTTTTAGAACTCAAATCTGAGCTAGACCATGGTTTTTTCATTGCTACAAACACATGAATTTAGTTTAAAATTGTTCAGCCTACAAGAATGAGTATGATTTTCTTGACAGGCTCTATTTTCTCCTATATGTATTTGATAATGTAAGCTACAGAATCACTCGGTTGTTCCTGTTAAAGACTGTACCTCTGCAAAATTCTAAAAGTAAGGTCTCAAATCGGTATGTCAGAGACAACCACCTCTATTGACTGTTATAAGAACAAGATATGTATTAAGCTTTGATGTTAGCTACCACCTGTGGGAAACTTTAAAAGAAATTGGCAACAGCTAGCATTTAACTTTGTGTGTCAGGAAATATAAGCTATGAGGCTAGTCCTAAAATCTACACGATTTTGGTTCAGGAAGTAAAATTTTCATTTTTAGGCACAAACTACTGTAATTACAAACAGGCAGTTTGTACCTGCAGACAGACAATGAACTGTCTGGTTGCCCAAATGACACTTAACACTTCTGGTGTGCTTTTGAGTGAGATGCCTTTTGATGTACTGAATCTGGATATGCTTACCATGGGTTCAGGAGAACATAACAGCTTTTCAGGTACCTTGTGGTCTCACTTTGTGAAATTAAAACATTTCAGGTAGCTTTGCACTCTTCATCATCTATATGATATCACTTATCAACCAAATGAAGGCTCTATATTTTAATCCTTGGAAAGACTGCTACACCTCATATTCCTCAGAATCTCCCCAGGCCACACAAGTAAAATTTGGATGGTAAATCTGAGCTTCCCGTTCAGAGCTGGACCTGAGTCCATCATTCCCTGGGCTTGGCCTATGCTTTTTGACTGAAGATTACAGTAGTGCCATCTAGTGCTACTCTGCTGATCCTTGTATTTGCTGTATAGTTTCCAACGACATTGCTCTGGATTCAATATTCTACCTCTAAACACTCTGAAACCTTGAAAATGCAATTACCTTTCTTGGCAACATTTCCCATTTTTTCTCAGGCAAGTCATAGTATAGATTATATACAATTTCTATATTGCAAAGTCTACAGACTTTGCAGCAGTGCATTAAATTTGGCTTTGAGCAGTGTAACAGTATGGAGTGGGGAAGGAACTGGAGATTATCTTGCAAAGAGCATGTGTTGCCATATCTTCAAAATATGCAACTTTTAAAAATAGGAATGCAGAAATTGCTCTGGAAAGTATGTCTATAGAAGGGAAGGAATCTTTGCTTGGAAAGATGATTTTGAAGCATCAAGCCCAGCCCAGTTGGTGAAGAAACTATTCTTTCTCCTGTATATATGGAGTGCGATCTCTGTTGAAAAACCCACAGGTATTGTCACACTCTAGGAGATGAAAAGACCTCCAAGACTTTCTGTGCAATTCTGTTCACTAAAATGTACCTGATTCATGCAGCAATTCTCCCTGTTAACCCATCCAGGTGTCCTGCATTCCCAGACTGGGAGGACTAGAGGATTTTGGTATGGCTATGGGACAGCTGCCCTAACTGTAGTTGAAAACCAGTTACCCAAAAGGCAGCATCTGGCTGTCTGCAGCCTGAAGCAGTGTGCCTTGAGACACCTAATGCCATATTTTTGAACTGTTTTTAAACTATTCCTACAAAGACAGTCCTAGTGAGAAGCCAGTTGGAAACAAGCACCTGGGGGCTTGTGAAGATCCTGCTGGGTTCCTGTCTACATCTGCAGAAATTTTTGAATCTGACCTCAAGACACCTTGTGGTCAAGTAAACGTGCTTTGCTGAATGTGACAGTGATTTTGTGAGCTATGGTACAATGTGACCTGTGGTCTGTGTGATTAAAAAAGTAGCTGCTGTTGCCAGATGTTCCACGTGTCTCCCCAGACTTCTTATTTAAAGTGCTGGCAGCAGCTACCCACAAGCAGTCCAGCACCCAGTGGGCCAAATGACTATTTCTGTTTTCTTGAAGAGCTATAATGTCAGCGCATTTATCTGAAGTAGTTCGAGGCCATGCCCATGATAGCAACTAGTGGGTAAATAATTTCAGGTGTGTAACAGGTTCCACTTAAATCAGTAAAGTCTGTCCTATGATTTCTTTCATCTCACAATCATTATGTAGTTCAAGAACTATACTGGGCTTGCTCTTGAAAAGTCCTACTGACACTTCCAGCATCCGCCTTTTCATCACACCTTCAATATGGAACTAAAATTAGACTGTGTTCCTGAAATGAATATATTGCTCTTCAATACACAAGCTGCAAATTGAACAATAAATTCTTGACTTAGCATGGAATTAACTTGAGGTAAGATAGGAAATTTTATGGTTCGCCGCCTCTAAAACAATAAAGTAAATGATAGAAATTGTTTTCTGTGCTGTCAGCTTGAAACTTACAGCAATTTACTGGCTAACGGAGCAAATTTTGCCTGATAGGAGAACTATAGGTAAGATAGTAAAATAGGTAAGAGAGGGAAGCTTATAAAACTCTAAATGAATATTTACAAGAATTTAACCCAACATACAAATCTAGAAGCATTATCACTATTTTTTTTTTAACTTAGGAATAGGCACAAACTTCCACATACTTGATATAAATGTCTAGATCTTATTTTGTTTGAGTGAATCCATGTCTATTTAATAAGCAGGATGGTGCCAACAATTTTATAGAGAGCTCCACATGGTTTTTTTTTTCCTCTGGAATGTCTCCAAGCAAGTCACACTCTTCAAAAAAAAATATTTGGCCCTCATCCTGCAAAGCCTTCTGTGTGTGTCAAGTTTTACATGCTGTGAAGAGCCTCATTGATTTAAATAGAGTTAGTCACAAAGTAAAATGTTAAGCCTCTGCACAGATTTCAGCAGGTTCAGAACTTTTGTTTGAAATATATTTATGTGTTCTCAAGCTTCCTTTTGAAAGAGCCCCTACTGTCCATTGCTCCATTTTTGTGTATCCAACACTTTCTATAGCTGTTCTAGCATTACTTCAGCCTGAATTTGCTGGAACATTTCACAAGATCCTGCGAGCTGTGGACGAGGAAACTGCGAGTAGGAAACTTATCCAGTCTATATTTTTCACAGATCAAGACTGCAATATATGGTCCTTTGAGCGGTATTCATATATTTATGTGAGTTAGTGACAGATAGAATTTGATCCAAAAAAGTCTCTAAAATCCACTCAGCAGGATGCCCCCTGCTCCCCACCATGAATGCCAATAACTTTGATTTTTACAAAAGTTTCTAATGCTGTTTCTGAAAAAAAATTCAAATGTGACTTGAGAGTGACACAGTATAGTACCATCTTCCTGAGTTCACAGGAGATTATTCCAGAGTCTCTGCTGCTGCCCAACACCTTCTCAAATCGCAAAGGGGTGAAAAAACCTCATGTGAGAAGACACTTTTCAGATTTTGCCATGTAAGTCCTACAGAACAACAGCAAACCTAACATCTTCCTGAAGTCTTTGAGGTGACAGTATAAGCTATTTCAGAGGTGTTCACTGTCTATCTTGGATCATGCTCAAGTTAGAAAACTGAAAGCAGTGATTTATAATTACATCTGACTGCCATCCGTTTGGAACATATCACAGGAACTGTGGGGAAGACTGATACAGTTTAATTTAGGGACATTCTTACTGACTTTTACCTTCCATTCTATGTTAGCTCTGATAAGAGTTTCAATTTTAAGACCGTGCTAAATACGTCTCAGCAGTAAAATATACCAAGAGTGTAAATGAACTATCTAAATTTTACCCTTTTTTAAAGGTCAGGATTACATTCTTGTTTTATCTAGAAAACATTTCACATATTTTGTGAGCACAATGTATTAAACAAAATTGAGCTGATTGACAGTGGCACAGCTAAAGACAGTACACAACTGTCTCATTAATTTAAAATGTCAGATAGATGTTCTGCTCTGCTATACTTTAAACAGGATAAGAGATTTAGATATAACAGGTGTAGATGAGTTTTCCACTGTCAAGCAATAAATATAACTTAAGAAACAATATAGAAACAGAAGGCTTTACATACAAAGTCCCTAGGACTTGTACAGAGGAGCCAACACATGTGACTTCTGAAGATTCAATGACATCTGGCTTCACATTTTTCCCGCACATTATCTGGTATTTGTCATATAAATTTGTCTTCTTTGATACTGTTCTGACTGCTAAACCTTTAACCTGACTTAATTTCTGTCTGAAGGACTTTTTCTTATCTGCTTTCTTTTGCGTGTTTTGTTGGTGGGTTGGTTGGTGGGTTTTTTTGTTGTTGTTTTTTTTTTTATTACTCTTTGCCGCTTTTACCTATGGGACAGACCTGGTCTAATTTGTCCCTTCTTTCATGGACTGTCCTGAACATGGTACCAAGGAACAGAGTAAGGAACCAACCACTGCCCCAATACAAAACCTTTCCAGAGACCTTTCCACTCAACCTGATGAAGGAAGATAAATAACCATCTACTTCTATATTAAGCATGTCTTTATTATGTAAGAGTCACACAATGGGTGTGTGCACACGAGCATGAAGGGAGAGATCAAAACACTCTGTTCTAGAAGACACTGGTGTTGAGTGCTAGAGGTTGATGCAGCAAGATATGGAGGCTTAAGAAGGTGAAGAAAGGAAGGAAGAGTAGGAAGAAGGCTGGAGACAGGAGGGTGGGAGTGAAAACCAGGATGCACAGGAAGAGTGAAAAGTGGGTGAATGAAATAAAAGAGAAGCAGCAAGCAACAGCAATGGGCTGGCAAATGGAGGCTGATGCAGAAATAGCAGAAGCCGAATTTTGGAGTTCAGGATGTGGTTGGGTCCAGAAGGACAAGGCCCTTCCCAGCTGTTGCTGTGCATCGCTGGACAATGGGAAAAAAGAAGGCATTTGAAGGCTATGGCTTTTACTCCCTGATCTCAGCCTTAAATGGATGCTTTTGAGGAAGGATAAGATTTTAAAATGCTGAGGGAGAGAGAAAGAAACAACAAAGGAAGGTGAGATAGGAGACAAGCCTCAATGTGACTTGTGATTTTATTTCAGGCTGCTCGCCAATGCATGTTTTATTTATTTTTCTAGTTACTATTGGATAATGTAAAAATGTGTGTCAAGTTGTGACCTGTCAAAGGTGCTCAGAAGGTTTTCAGCCCTTAACAGGGAAAAGATTCTGCCACTCCCCAGGTTAAAAATTTAATATGGCCAAGGGCTGTCTGTGAGTACAGTGGAGAATCCAGCTGGAGCAGTGGAGGTGGTCTCTGACAAAGATACCAGATAAAAGTGAAAGCAAACTAGAAACTCAGCTGTGCAGAAGCCTGTAAGTGTAAATGTCATCTGTAGCCTAACATCACACTGAAATAAAATACATCTATAATGAACTCTTCCAGCCTTAAGAAAGATTCAGATACCTTGATACCCTCGAGTATGGCACATCAGTGCCTGGGATCCTCTTCCCAGCTGCTGCTGCTCTCCCAGTGGGAGGGAGGCTGGCTGATCTGCACTGAGACTTTGACTTGTAGTTGTGATGGCAGCAGGGAGCCCATTTCAAACTGTCTCACCCCAGACCCAGCACCTCTAAGAGTGAAGAGGAAACTGCACACTGGATGCTGTCACTGAGCTTCAGGGCTCAGGGCTCAGGTGCAAAGGTGCCGCAGCATTCATCTCCCTGAGGCACGGGGTCCTCTATCAGCCTCCACTGCTAGGGCAGGAGACTTCCAGAGTCAGTACTGCAAAGCCAGCCTATGGAGCAAAGGAAGGATGGAGGGAGTTATTTCACTCGTTCTCTGTTCCCTGTTGTCAAGTAGTAGTGCATGGGCAAGTTGTTTTCATAATTCACTACAGATTAGCTGGTATTTAATAGGAGTTGCTGGTTTTGCTTTCAAAAGAATGTTGCAGGATTGTCAGCTCTGGAGCCAGTCTCTTGCAAAGCTATCCCATTTCACATTGCTGACTAACACACCCAACTCTCAGTGGCACTGTTTCTTATCCCTTCTGTTTAATAGTCAGATTGATTTTCATTCTTTATTACCATTTCTTTAGTTTTACACAGTTCACTGCTGTAACTCCAAATAATCTCCATCTGGAATATCACTCTGGCTCTCTTTTTTCATATTGCTGGGAACTCATTTAGTTTTGTCAGTGTTTCAGTTTAACTCTGCCGTCTTTTTTTATTTTTTTTTTTCCAGTTTTAGTAGTGAGTTGCTGGAAAGTTGTTAGCTGAGTTTCTTGGTGCATTAGCTTTTCATTCTGGATTAAAGGTACCAAATGCTCAAAGTTAACAGATTGTGTCACAGCAGAGATGTCATAAATTTTTCAAAAAACAGGAATAATGCTTGTAATGGATTCCTTTTTCGTCCTCCCAATACTTGCTGTGTATTTGTGATGGACAACATCAAGTTAGCAAGTTTAGATATGAACTTCCACAACTGTTCATATTCCCAAATCTCTGTAACTCCTTCATGGTAGTGGAATGCCTTTCCCCCCACTCCAATATTTATGTAGTTTCATGTCTCAGTAAGTTTAAATACTATTTTTCTTTAATAGCGATAATGTGGATTTCTATATAACTTTACTTGTCTTTCCATAAGATGGGTTTCTTTCTGTTACTCTTTTCCCTTACAAATGTAAGAGGTATCTTAGAACAGACTTGCCTCTTTATCAAGTGTTCCATTAAAATCAGCTAAAGGCTCCTCTTTATGATTTCTGCATATGCAGAGCAGAAAGCAATGAACTGATTCAGGACCAGGCTCGGTCCTCTTTCTCACAGCAGATCCAGAGATCTCTGCTGACTGCTCTGGAGTCGTGGTGCCTTAGTTCACATGAGAGCAAAATTTCTGCTTTAATGTGTAGCCAGCGGCACAATTCTTGTCAAGAAGATGTTAATTCCTGTTAGTGTTTAAATTTTGCTTTCGGAATGGTTACAAAGTGGTCAGATCATTTTTAAGTGTGCTCAGAACTCACATTGATAAATTAAGGTGTTTTACAAAGTACTGCAGAAGTTCATTACGCCACAAAACAAAGACAATAGGTTTTTTAAATTTTCCCTTCAAATTTGAATGCATTTGAAATCTCTTTGTCTTGGCCGTCCTTTACCACAGTACAGAATTATGGTGCTACTGAAGCAAGTTGATACCTGCTGGTACAGCAACCAAACTCTCTCAGATATGAGGGATTAGCTGTAGATGTCTCTTAACCTTTTTCCCCTTCCTTGGGCCTAAAACTTGGCAGATTCATAATCTGCTCAGGGGGCTTTCTGTAATATGGCTGAAGTGCATTTTACAATGAAGTGAGCCAAGAAACGGACACAGAAATTATTCTTTTTATTTTCTATTCGTTGAGCACTGCTGTGTGATTTAAGATTCTCTGGCAGAAAAAAAAAACGTGGTTTGCTGATGTGACTTCTGTGATCTGCAGTAAATATTGTCAGAATTGAAAAGTTTGAAGAGGCGTTTTCACTCTCTGAGTTTTCAGAAGTCTACTCTTATCCAACTCTGTAGATTTCATTCTAAGCTTCTGCATGTAAGTTGAAGAAATCCTGTCCCAATAAATAGAGCTTCCCTTCAGTAAGAGGGACACTAACAGAATCCTTCCCTCCACTCCACACAGGTAAACTCCCTTCTTTTGTGGGGCCAGAGCTCTTGGGTTTACCTTCAGGGTTTCAGGGAAACTGGAGAAGGCTGGCCCTTGACATTTGCCATTTCAAAAGCCGGGTTGGGTATCTTTCTACCGGAAGTGGTGGGCTTGATTAGTGAAATCCAGCTGCCTCTGCCATGCCAGAATAAGACAAGATGATCTGCAATGACTCTTTCTGGCTGCAGGGCTTATGAATAAATGAAGTGATTAAAAGACATACAGAAAAAGCCCACATTCTTGAGGAGTCCTAACAGTAAATATGTTCATGTGCACAAGAAGCAGAGTTAGAGAGGCTTAAAGGACCTTCAAATTGTTATTTCCCAAGATCTGCAAACTTTGCTTTCTAATTTTTTTTAAGGTAAAGGTTTTCCATAGAATTCATCTGTAATTTGAACACATCTGGAACCTTTTATTATTTTTGTGTGGTTAATTACCTTCTGCTCCTGACAGAGCAGTACTGACACAGCACTGTAACAGCACTGACACTGTGGCTGCAGGATTCCCATGTGCCATTCATTCTGTCACAACACATTTTTCTACCGCTGGGATGTTTTTCAACTCTTATTGACTGATCTCTTCTACAGTGGAGAGACACTAAAAAACAGTAGTGGGTTCTGCTAGGATATGTTTGCTTGCTAGAAAGACTTACTCCTTTTGTTGAGATATTTACAAAAACTAATTAAAGTTGGTTTAGAAAACATATGAGTTGTATTATTGTTTCTAAGAGTAGCAATGATTTAAAGAAAGTATCTTACTATAGCTTCTTGGCTCTGAAGGAGCATAAGTTTTCCATAAAATAATGCTTTATTTTTCAAAAAGAGTTGGTTTTACTCCACATGCCAAAAGCTAAGACATTTGAGAATGTGAAAATCTATTTCTATTTTCATTGGAAAAGAATTCCCATTTCTGACAATATATGATCTTACAGCTTTGTAAGGTGATATTAGCCTCTATTACTGCTAACATTTATTTTGGAGAAAAAGTCAGCGGGGAAGACTATGGGGCTTAGCAAGAGAGTTGAGACCATTGTAACTACATTAATTGTCCTGGCACTTCTGATATTTCTTCAAATAAATTTGTCTTAGTGTTACAGATCCATTACAGTTAAATGCCAGTCAGCTTTACAGCGTTGTAACGCGGTTTTTAGGATTTAGAATGACATCATATGAAATTGTTTCTCAGACCACTGTATTTTTTTGAAATAAAGCTCATTGTTAAGATAATTATTTACCTTGTCTTGCCTTAGAGATTTGCCTTTTTTTTATAACAATGCTGCTTCCACACCTTTCAGATAAAGGCCACGCATGGGGCTGGGCACCTCAGCTGCAGCCCCAAACTTGTTTAAAAGTTAGTGCAAAAAAAAGGAAAATTCTGGAATGAAGTGAAAACAATTAAATGGAAGGACTGAAGTGCAATGAAATGAACCAAAACGTAATGAAATAATACTCATAGAAATCTCGAGACATCATTTCCTTTTATACAAATAAAGAATTTTCATAAAAGGAAATTAAATGAGAAATCAATAAATGAAGTGAAATAAAAAGAGAGGAAAGGAAATAGAATGTAATTAAATGAAATTGAAAAAAAATAGAAAATTCTGAAATTAAGTGAAAACAATTAAACGCAATGGAATGAACTGAAGTGCAGTGAAATGTCCCGAACCTTAATGCAATGATACTCATGAAAATCTTAAAATTTCATGTCCTTTCATGAAATCAAGAATTTTCTCTTCATGAAAGGAAATGAAATGAGAAAAGAAGGAATGAAGTGAAATGAAAAGACAGGAGAGGAAATGGAATGAAATGAAATGAAATGGAAAAAAAGAAAATTCTTAGGAGAAGTTATGTTATTGAAATGGAATGGAATCAAGTTAAGTACACTGAAATGAACCGAAACTTAATGAAATGATACTCATGGAAATCTCGAGATTTCATTTCCTTTCATGAAATGAAAATTCTTCATGAAACAAGAAATCAGGGAATGAAGTTAAATGAAAAGACAGGAAAGGAAATAGAATGACATGAAATGAAATTGAAAAAAAGAAAATTCTGAAATGACTTACAGGTGTTGTAAGCCCTTTTGCAGCAGCAGCTGGAGTCTGCTTGGTGTGTAAGAAGACAACAGATGCTTCTGATTAGTCGACTGAATCTCAGTGGTTCCACAGCATGTGTTTCAGGAAGGAATTTCTCTTTCCTTGAAATATTTGATGGAATTTGCCAGAATCTGAACTATTAAAGCTGGAAAGTTACTCCCAAACTTTGAATACATCATTCTCAGTCCTAATTTTTTGCCAGCTGTAATCTTGTTGAGTGGTCAACTTGAAATAAAGGGCATAGAATGTAACATTCAGCTACAATCAACCCTATGTAATAATTCTGTATTATTTTTTACACTCATGAACATTCAGGTTGCCTGTACAGTGCACACACCTATCCTAAAGTGTTACATTCCCTGAATGCAAACACTAAGCAAACAGTCTGGGGGTATGAGGGATGTGGGTAATGCTACAGACATCTGTGGTTGTGATAAAAGGAGTTAAGTACTTTGCTCTGTCTTCAGTTTCCTGATGACAGGAGTGGAAAACAATTACCATTTTTCCAATTGAATCCTAAGTTTATTGTCTTGGGAACATTCCTTGCAGATGACAGAAAGAGAAGAAACTATCCTACCAAACGTACTTTTAGCTATTCCACTACTTATCTCTCCTGCCACTTGGAAGTCTGTTTATTTGGTTTATTAAATATTACAGCTTACTGTTTAAAATGTCATACAGCAGGACTGGTAGAACTGCTATGTTATCCTCCTTTGTTCTGCTCTTATGTGACAAGGTCATTGTTTAATGAGTGTAGGCACACACAACCTTCAAGACACAACAAGGCAATAAACTGTTCTCTTTTTCCTGTCGGCTGTAAAATCTGCAGGATGACGGACAACTATAAACACCTCAGGAGGTGTGGTATGAGATTCCTTTTAATACTGGATTCTGATATAGACACTCTGTGTTGGAGGCATGGTCTCCCTAGCAAAGAGCTGTGTTAAGCAAGTAAATTGGAACATATGAAATGTTCCATTCTTAAGGCTCCATTATATCTTCCTGTTACTAATGGATACTCAACATCAGTAAGTTCCTCCCCTGCCCCGCTCTTCTGTTTCTGCATCAGACAGAAAAAGCTAATTTTTGTCTGCCAGATTTCTGGGTAGCTGGTGAACTTCTTAAGCACTTTACAATAAAGTACAAACTCCTGCCCCTGTGCTTCCTACACGGCACACACAGTTCAGTGAGGAATGTATCTTTCACAGGACCTTACAATCTATATTGGTCTGTACTTTAAAAATACACGTGATACAAACATTTAAATAGGTTAACTGCATTTAGTTTCTACTGTCTCTTCACTGAGATGAAGCAATGCAGTGATTAAAGCCATGATCCATGTATGATACAAAACAGAGTACAAGTGCACACTTGTGAATTAGCTCAGATTACCTTTGTTTTGATGACAATGAGTGCAGTGATCCGGGACAGAAGTGAGAAATGGATGGACAAAGGCAGCACAGCCATTGTCCAAGACAGGTACTCACAGGTTGGTAGTCAGGCACAAGGGGCTTCCTGCCACCACTGCAATTTGCACATCCAGAGGCAGCCAAGCCATGGCAGCTCTAGGGGGGAAAAAAAGGGTAGGCGTGTTGTTAAATTGATGGGAAAGGTCATGTATAGCTGTCACTCCATCTGAGCAAAGTAAATACAGGTTTTCCTGAATTTTGACAGCATTAACAAGACTAGAGATCTATAGCTGGAAGGGATTTCCTGGTATCATTTACTCCATTCTCCAGCATCACCACAGAATAATGCCTATCACGCTATTCCTGACAGATGGTTATTTTTTAACAGCTGCCAGTTAAGGTGATTCTGCAATGATCACAAGCAGCATTCCCTCATGCTACTTCAGTGCCTTTCTAACCTGACATTTTTTCTAATTGCTAATCCAAATCTCTCTGGTTACAAACTAAGGTAATTATTTCTTATCTTTGTATCTGCAGTGGTACAAAGCCAGTTGAATCAGCTTCATGACAACTGAAAACATACTCAGCAGATTCCTGTAATTTCCCTTTTCTCAGTTTCCTCTTTTTTTTCAACCTAAATTCCTTCTATTCTTTCTCAGAGCTCAGGGTTTCTGAACTGCCTGTCAACTTATCACTCAGCTCTCTCTAGGTTTTCATTCCTTTAAAAACACAGTGCCCAAAATGGCTGTGGAAGAAAAACACAGTGCCAAACAGATCCCAAAAATCATCTTCTGTAGCTTATGTGTGGTCCTGTTATTAAAACTTCCCAGAACAACCAAAAAATCGTTGGTTTTGCAATCCTGCCTCGTCAGTGACTCATGTTCATCTTGTGACCCACATAACCCAGGGTGCTTCGTTGCAGAGAGGGCTGTGGTGAGCCCTGCTTAAGGGTCTTTAGCTGACTCTGAGGGGGGAATGAGGGTGGATCACGGGGTGGATCACGGGGTGGATCATGGGGTAGATTATGTCATGTTGTGACAGCTGTGAGGGAAGAGGGCCTCGGGGCCTGTATCCACCAGCCACAACCAAACTAGACACAGCTCAAGGATAATGCTGTCAGATAGTTTGCACAGGGACCTGGGTGCAATCAGTCCCAGAGAAAGACTTGTTCCTGCTGCTGGTTTTATGAGTAGATCCTTGTCTTCATCAGGTCATTTATTACAATCAAAATGGACTGAAACAGAAGAAAATGGAGTCCATGGGCAGAGGGCAGTGGGGAACAGAGATGTCAAGCACATGCAGGTCAGTTTACATACTTACAGGTCATGGGTCTCAAGGCTGTTATGCCTATGCCTTTCGCTCTCAGTGTGCTGAAGAAAGACCAGAGGAGGGAGTTCACACCACTAATGGTGTGCTTTTCTTCAGGGCTTCTTCTCACCTTGCTTCCACCTCCAAATTAGTAGAGGGTTCATTCCACCTAACATCTAAAACTGGTGTCATATGTAAGCCCCTTTTGGGAAAGGGAAAATTCTGGGAAAAGAAGAACTACCTTTTGAGCCCCGGATTCACCCCATTCCAAAATAAATGTCTTAAGAGATGAGGTATGAATCATCTCCTGAATGCACTGCCTCTCTCCATTGATGAGTGAGGGAGTGACTAGGTCAGCCTTAGGCCAGGTGTCAAATTATTTGACAGCGATGGAAAGGCAATCCCAATTATTTCCTTAATGATGGGCCAGACTCTCTGTCAAGCTGATCACATTTCCAGAAAAGCACTCATAATCTGTTCCATGCATAACAAAATTCACTATATGTATGAGAATCCATAAAGTTTCATTTAGATGCTGAATATCCTCTCTGTCTTCCACACACCCTCTGCCTCTAGCTCCAGTTACGTATAGCAGATTGTCTTTTCCCAGCCATTCCTGGCAATACCTCAATAACCAGCAGCTGGGTCACATTCATGGAGTCACAAGAACAAGACAAAGCTATCAGTTAAAAACTGTATCTCCTCTCCCTGGCTTTCATTTGCCTGGCATAAACTGACGTAGGGATGTCATTTTTTTTTGCCTGCCCACATTTCTTGCAGCACGTAGAAGGAAGTGCAATTTGCTGTCACAGCAATTTTTCCCTTTCACACTTGGCTAGCCACACTGTACATTTCACACAGATCTTTTCACTCAGCTGCTGCAAGTAAAGGCCCCGAGGTACCAGAAATCAGAGACTATGCTGTCTCAGCTTTGTTAGAAGCCATAGAATTCTATGCTAAAACAATACACACTTTACTCATCTTACTCAAACAAATACTTTGGAAGCAAACTCATGAAATGCAAACTGTTGGCAGAAAGGTTTTGCTGGTAGGTTTTTGCAGAGTAGCACTTGTACTAATACACACATTTATATGTATCTTTGGTTCTCTCTCTGCCAAACTTCATGCAAGAACTGGAAGGTAAACATCAATCCCTAGAAAGAGGGATAATGAGCAGCTAAATGTGGAATGCAAAGGGCTGCTGTTATGGTTGGGTCAGAAACTACAGAACAGCTCCAATCTAGAGCATAAGCAGAAGACAATTTTCTCCATCCAGGCTGTGCTTGAAGATGTATCTAACACCGTACTTATCGCCATGAAGAGTGCTGTGCATTTGCCACTAGTGGGCACACAAACGTCCTTTTCTGACACTGACTTGATCTGCTAGTTCCAGTGTAACATCATGGGAGAGACAAGGGACTGGAAATCACAAGCACAGAAAGTCTTTTCTATATCCTGATCTGCTATATTTGTATTTTGTGACTGGAAAAACACAGTGAAATCACGTAGGTGATGGTTCAGAGCACCGTTAGCTTTTATTTTGGTTGAAAGCTCTTCGTAGTGATGTACACAGCGGTTGAGAGTTGGTCTGCGTTTTCAAACACTAGATGGTGCCAAGCGTTCACACATAAAGAAAAGCAATAAAAATATTCCATTTACCAGCAATACTGGTGTAGTTTGGTCTTTCTGTAGTGCCGTGAATTAGTTAAAAATCTATTCTTAGAATGTCTCATTACCAAGGACGTGAGAGTGAAAAAAATTCTGTACAAGAGGGTACTGACCCAAGTAACCCAAGTCACAGCTAAATTACTGTTGGAGTCCCCAGAGAGAACAGCAATTCAGACATGAAGTTTCAATACAGGGACGCTATCAGCACGGATCTAGTGTTTTCTTGCATAGAAAATTTTATATTTGCCCATTCAATACTCTTACTGGTCTCACTATACAACCAAACTCTCAGGAACGAGAAACAAATTACCCCAACTGTAAATCAGAAATGTGTAATATCCACTGCATACTGCTTTACAGCAATATTTGGGGGAAAATCTGTAGCCATTTTTCAAGCCAGTATCATACTTTCTTAAGGCAATTTGTATGAAACTCTTATCTGTGAGATTATGATACTCATAGTCTGCAGGAAGACTGTTAGTAAATTAATAGCAAGAAAGGTCAAAAAGAGAAGGAATATTTGATACCTCATTAGCATTTCTATTTTAATACTCTATCGTTTCAAGTAATTGACACTGTTCAATTTTCTCAGTCCAGATTTTCCTGTTGGTACTCAGTCGGAGTTCTGGGGAAGAGGAATGTCTGTCTGCCAAGGATATGCAAGAGTGTGGAGTTACCTGAGTCTTGGGGAAAGTGGCCAGTTCATGCAGTTGTCTGTCAGTACAGGTGCTAGATCCCAATCCTGCATTCAGTATTCTCCTAAGGAGCCTCTCGTAGATATCAATGTAGCTGGACAGAGAGTCTCTCTTCTCAGTGGAGAAAAGCACCATTTCTTAAAGCCTTCTGATCCAAGTCTTTAGGAAGGATCCTTGGATCCACACTTGATGTAAAATTTTCCCTGGAAACCAGGCTCTGATGCCTCCCCGGTGCTGTCTCTGTGTGCTTTGTGGCAGTACCATGTACGTAAATAAAGGAAGCTCCTCCTCGATGACCGGCCGGCAGGACCACAGGTGCCTCTCACCAGCAGGCTGACCCAGTCCATGGGACGCAGGAACAATGTGCTGCAGCCCAGCACAAGCAGGCTGAGCAAGCAGAAGGCACCTTGTCTCTGTGGTTTGTACGTCTTGCATTTACCAGAACTACGCTGCCTCAACAAACTTGTGTACAGAAGCTGTGGTGGGGACAGACAAACATTCCAAAGGGGAAACAACAGTGTGTCTCTGCCTAATGGATGATGATGTTTGGAGATACAACGAAGTCCAAGGAGTTGTGAAGAATGAAGACAGATCAGTAATACAGAATGATCTGGGTGGCATCGTCAACTGGACACAGAAGACATAATCAAACAAAGTTTTACATCTAGGATGAAAGCATATCCCTCATATTCAGACAACAGGTGAAGGCTGGGAGAGCTCTCATGTGAAAATGTGACATTGGAAAGGATTTGGCAATGAGTAAGGTGGATTGTCTGCTGAGCATTCAGCCTCTGCTCCAATTCTGCAGCCAAGAGCACTAATGCAATCCATAAATGTACTTATAAATCAAAAGTGAAGGAGCCTATTTGATATTTGCGTGATTTATTTCCACTAATTTCAGTGTGGAGACCCTGAGAAAGTTTAGAGTAGACTCAGAGTTGCCATTAAAAATTGGAAAGCAGTTTGCAGTGAAATATTACAGGAATTTGCTTTTCTTTGCTTATGAAACACATGTAAGTCTATGACCCCCTGTGCAGTTTCTCTGCAGATTAGTTCACTTCACATGCCCACTGGGTGCACTGTGTCATTTCTAATTCATGCGTGTGTGTAGATCAGCTAGTTAGGGTGAGGTCATTTCAATCTCATTTTGACTCAGTTGCATTTTGCAAAGTTAGGTTAAATATTCTTTAAAAAAAGAGAGGCCCAATGACAGGAGATGAATCTATTATCCATTCATTACGGATCTAATATAAGAAATAACGACTTTGTTTAAAATCTCAGTTCTGAGAACCACCCACCACAAGTTTCGTGCCATGCCTGTCTGTGCAACTGATTGCTGCAACACCACTCCCCAAAATCCAGGGAAGCTCTGAGTACAGAGGCGAGTACTACTGACACAGGACTACAGGTCACGTGCTCAGGGGATGAACACAAGCTAGAGAGTACCACTGCATTTGTGGGCCAAATGCAGCCTTGTTGCCCTGATGTTGAGCAGTCCTGCCTTTAAGCACTCCTTCACAGACAGAGTCTTGTTTCCTAACATTGTCATTGCAGATCATCTGTCAAAGACTGAATAGCTTCAAAAGACTAACTTCAATTTCTAGGTGTCCTTGCAAAACCACCTACACAGCATCAACTCAAGCCCAGAGCCAGGAGTCTTCAAACTACATGATACTGCAGATAAATGAGCTGCAATGCTCAATAAGCAAAACTTTCCCAGTAGCAAGCAAAACATCAAATAAATGGTTTTTATTTATCCTTTTTTAATGGGAGATGAGAGGAGAGAAAAGAAAAAACAGCAACAGATCCACTAGATATACCTGAATAATACATCATTCACAGGTCAACTACATCACTCCCAGTATGAGGTTAGAAATAGATCCATCATAATACTTCTTCAAAAGTTGTCAGGAATGACTGAGATAAACAGCTACTGCTCTGAGATTGATGTTCAGGCTTAAGAGGGATGAACTGGTGAGTACATCTATGAGCAAGCAGTGAAAAGAATGTTCATTGTCTAGAGTTGGCAAGCAGCTTACAGAAATAAGGTCATTTTGTGATACAGACCACATCAGTGTTCTCAACCTACTATATATAGTAGTGCTATCATAAATCATTAGAATGGCCCTGGGTGTCAGAACTGTGCTTCCTAACTTTCCTTCCCAACTTAAAATTAAACTGGTTATGTGACACCATGCCAGAATTTTCACTTCCACAAGTGTGAGTTTCACACACATGTTCACCCAAAGAAACTCTGTTTATGCACCAAGTAAGAGTTAAGCTCAGGCTAAGGAGCTAAGGAATAAATAACTACTTAACTAGACCACTGCCCATTTACCAGTTTATAGCCATTAACAAATTTTGTAAGTTATCCATATTTGAACTTTTCAGCTGAAAAAAAAACCTTAGTATTTCCATGCTTCATAGTGAAGTTACGAGGTCTAATCCATGAAATTGTGAAGTGTTATGAGGTCCTCAGCTAGAAGATAGCTAGAAGAACACTCAGATTTATTTGAAAGTACAGAAAATGATCTGAACAATTAATAGGAGGGAAATATACTCTGTTTCACTCTATTAGGATGAATGGCATTTTGCCTGGAATATGAGTCATGGAGAACATTATATTCTGAGTGGAAGACATGGCTAGGCAAGAAGGAAGGCGGAATAGTAATCTGGAGGATAAATTTCAGGAAGAAATAACTACGAATACACCGAGGTGTAGATTAATGCATGAATAACTACTGTAAGATTAAAAGCTCAGTTACATCTTATCACTTTGAAAGTCACTCAAGTTAAAAGGCTCAAGAATTCTGCTGAGAGAATTAATCACATCTCAAAGCCTGTCAATACAGCCCATGAGAACATAGGACAGTGCATTCTCAGTCTGGGACACCTGCCTCTGCAAAGAATTTTCAGTACAGGTTTGATGAATCGCAGTCAGAGCTTTCCTGAGTCATTGCAAAACCTTCATTAACAGTTTCAGACCCAAATAAACATTTGCAAACTGAAACTCACAGCTTTCCCACAGAACAACAAAGCAGAAACAGCCTGGTCCAATACAAAGCTTTGAAGAAAGTGAAATGTGAGAAAAGCCAGAGACTCAAAATTGTAACATTATTCATTGCTTCTATACAGAATCCCCCAGAATTACTGATGGCATATTCATCTCCACTGGTCACATATAGACATTTTATTGGTACTCAGACAAGTACTTTGGCAAAATGATAGTAGCAATGCTGGCACCTATCATCACACACAGTAGTCTCAGACTGTGGTGGCAGCAGTTTCCGTTTTCTCTTGTTTTTGTGGACTAAGGTCACTCGGCGTCATCTGGTACCATATAGTATTGCTGTTGTCATCACAGTGACTGTTCAAAAGGAAGGACACCAGAAACACAAAAGCATGTCAGGACTGAGAGGGAGAAAGCTGTGGGCATATCTTAGTGACAGCAGGAAAAAGCAGACAAACTGCCAGTGCACAATGACTACATTTTATCTGAACTGCTTGCCAAAGGCAGTCCTGTGCACTGTCATTAACAGAAACCAGTCTTAATAAATGTCATTTGTGTAGATTTTTTGCAAGCCCTGATTTGACACATCTATTACTGACATCACACAAGTCCTGCTTTGAGGAATTTTTGATTGAATGTGCTGATACAGACTGCATCCAAAGCTGCTGATATTATTTCCAGAGGACTTTCGGAAAAATATTGCTTGCAGCAATAAGCTGGACAAAAGATGCATCTAGTATTTTTCACACATTTTATAACTTAAAAATACATTGGATAATTTAAGTTTGATTTGCTGCTATAGCTGAATCTATTCACCTATGCTATCAGCACAAAAGCAGCTCACACACGCACTTAGATGCACTCTGCCTAATTTTTTTGTATTACTGTGCACATGGCGTCTGAATTTTAGCTTGGCAATGTATGAAGCTTATTACCTAGAACCCCTTTTTAAGGCTATCAGTTTTATTTAATTATATTCAGATTTTAAATTCATGGCTTTGATTTTTCTGTCTTGATTCAATGCCCAGTGAAGTCAATGGAAAGTTCCTATTAACCTAAAAGGAAGATGTTTGAGGCACTTTTGTGTGCCTGGTTTGATTTGATATTAAAGTTCTTCTTTAATTATGTTCCCCACATTTAAAATGGGTTTGGAACTGTCACAAGGTACTGAACTGTTTTCTGAATGCAGAGATGTGACTAAGGAGTGCTGCTTGTGAGAGCCTGCCCCAGCTCTCACTGAAATCAGCAGGAACTGTTTCATTTACTGCAGGGGAAGCTGAGCTAGAGCTGAAGATCAGAATGACATTTATTTCAGGATTTATTCCAGAAAGTGAAAACCTAATATAAAAACCAGATGGCGTTGCCCTTTCTGGTTCTTTATTGAGTTGGAGAGAAGGTAGGATCCCAGTGCTGGTCACAATTGAATGACTTAAATTAAATGAAACCCGCTGATTTAAATTTCCAGAGTTCTGTGAAACTCTCCACTTTCATCCAAAAAAAACCCCACCAAAAAACAAAAGCAGAAAAGTAAAATAACTGCTTTTAAAGCTGCAGAGAAAGGTGGAAAACCATAAATCCTGAGAGCTCAAAAATAAGGCAGCCAAGTCCCTGCTCCCAGAATGATCTGTGGTAAAATGCTATGATTTTTAAATCAGCGGCATAGTTTGGAGGACTGATTCACTTTGAAAGGCTTAGTGTCATTAATGCCTCTGTCTGATTATGCTGGATAATTATTCTCTGGGCCATGAAATTTCTCTCAATAGAATCAGCACTCCAATAATGCCAGAGGCTGTCCAAAAAGTCAAAATTTAAATAGGGAAAGGTCATGCAGGCATGTCAGCAAAATTAGTTTTATCATGAACTCATATGCAAATAGATTAAATATGCTGTTTAAACGACAACATTATAGTCTGCCTTGTTCCTTGTATGAAATCAACGTGGAAGAGAGGTTAGAAGACCTTCTGCAAAACTATGTAAGAAGGCACCAGATCACGTTTTTTTCTAGAGGGAAGCCTGTGCCATATATAGACTATATCTTTGGCGAACGGATGCTGTTTGGAATTCCAAGACTCTGTTACTGATACAAGAATGATTACTGACAACCCTAATTCTGTATGTGATCTGCTGCTCATCTGCTGTACCCAGATTTCTTCAACACAGGAACTATTGCAAGAGCAGCTATACCACACACTGCTCATAAAATGTCTGAGTGCTTTCTCAGCCCTGCACACCACATTATCTTATGCTACTCTGCTGTTCAAAAGGAAAATGCTTGTTGTTTTGTCACCTGTGAACATCTTCAGGACCTTCTCCCTTCATTGTCTCCTGCAGCATGTGAAATATACCCTGCAGACCTGTGCTGTAAGATTTTCACATGTGCCTGCTAAGGCTAGGAAACCAGACATACGAAGGATGCAGCCAGAGGCTGGCTGCTTTCCTCTTTTCTTAAAGCACCATATTACCACTTCTTGAGAAATCATTTTTACTTAATGAGATATCCTCTTGCTATAATAGCCTATTAAACCTCATGTGTCTGCCGCATCAGATATATAAAGAATCTTTTTAATGGAAAACAAGTTTCTTTTTTAAAAGATCTTGCTTCCACAAGCCGGAGGGCTTTTATAATTTTATGAATCCCTGATCTTTTGTTTCCTTTTCTCCATTTTTAGTAACATGGATAATAAATAATCTGAATTTTAATCCTACAGATTACATTTGTAAGCTTTAAAATCTTCATTTTTCTTTGGAAACCTATTGCACACATTACTTCTATCACTGCCACTGCTGGGGTTTTTTTTTTTTTTTAATTCTGGATATTCACATAGCAGTTGGTTAGAAAATTCTCCTTTTTTTTTTTTTTGTTGAAAGTATGTTAAGGATAAGCCTTTTAGTAGGGACTTTTATGAGCTGGTATTTAAAGACCAATTAAAAACGCTATCACCATGCAAACAGAAAAATCAGCAAATAGTTACAAACACATTGGTCATGAACGAAATGAAAATAAGAACAAACAACACCATACCCAATTTTGTTCATCCTCTGAAAATCTATTCCAGAGCCACCTTCTAAGATTCTTCCCCTTCAATTACATGTAACAATTTGACACCACAAGCAAAGACCAGATCTTGAAAGTGTTCACACGTAGGTATTATCTCTCTTCACATGGAATTTGCCTGGGCTAACATGATTAAAGTGTTGGTGGTCCCAAAGTGTTCACTGAACCAGGTCATACAGCAGGCCAGAAGGAACTCACAGACAGTGATCTTAAGACCAAAGAAACATCTAGGATAAGTTTAAAAGAAACGAACATTTAGAGCGATGATGAGAAGAGAGATTTGCAGGGCTCATCCTTCATACTTAGTCTGACTGTGTTTTCCCCTTCTTTTGCTAAGGCCTTCTGGGATTCACCTCTATTCTTCCCCTGGCAAGCTGCTCAGTTCTTTGACCAGTTTAAGGCTACAATAATACTGTAACTTTGTTAATAAATGGTAAAAGCATTTTTTAGGCAGTACTGCAGTGATGACTTAAGGGAAGGACTTGAATGAAGAAAATGGAAGACACTGCAGGGAAGAAGTGCACACAAAAGAAAGGTACTTTATGGAAAGTGTGAAAAATGCTTTACTCAAAAAATCTCCTTGAATAAATTGCACCTTCTGCTCACTTTCTCTAATACTGGAAAATTTCCTTCTTTTTTATCACTGCTTTCTGAGTTGAACCCTTTTATTTGTCAAAGGAAAGAATCATTTATCCAGTGCTTTTGCTGTGACTCACATTTCATTTGGGGATCATGGCTTCTATGTGTCAACTTTATTTTGCTCTCGTTGTAATTCAAATGTTTGGGAAGAGATTCCTCTACTGCTGCAGTGCATGGGAGACCTATTTTCTCATCCACTCAGCATAGTCACTACTTGTAAACTTGGGGTTCTGGTTTGAGTTTTCAGAGTTTATTTGATTTTTTTTTCTGTATAACAAATCCATGTAATTTCTTCAGTATTTGAAAATAGTCTAAGTATTCTAAGACTTCAAGTTTAGAAGGACCTCTCACTGTGCCTTGATTTGCAATCAGTAAAACAGGGATAAAGCTGCTGCTCTCCTTCAGGCATTCATAATCCCCACTGAAATGAATGACAACAGGGCAGGTATTGCTCATGCAAACACTACACAAACTACACCAAGGAAGTATCTCTGCCCAAAGCCAGAAAAAATTAATCCAAATTTTACATTCACTGACTTAATCTTCAGATCCTTCCACAACTGAAACACCTGCTACATTTATTTGCTAGAATGCCATTTAAACTTTTTTTTTTTTCTAACTAGTAGAACTTTCTTTTTTTTCACCTTCAGCCATACACTTTTTCTACGTACCCACTGCTTAGCTACAGCATGGCCCCAGTACTTACTCCATATGAATCTTGGGCAGCTTGAATGACTTGGAATATGCAAAAATATATAACTACCTGCCTTCTAATCCAGACTCACATAAACTGCACCTTAAAATAGACTGATTAATAATTTGAATCACTGTTTTAATTATGATTTAATATGACAAATGGAAATTCCTGACTTGGATCATTTTATCATTTTCCATTTCCATGGGTTTTTTACTTCACAGGAGGAGCTGGAGTCTCATTGATTAGTAATGTAGTGTTCATTTGCAACAGAACATAGCCTTTATATTACACTGGGGCTTCTTTCTGCTAATCAGTAAGACACGTTCTCTTCATGCACAATCACTTAACATGGCGTGTATTTATTCAGATTTCTAATGTCTATATTTTTTGCTAGAAAAAAGTAACTGATATTAAAAGTCAATTAATTTTTGATTCCTGATTACCATTAAGCTATGCTTACATGAAAATTGGAATTCAAATATATTATAAACATTCAGAATATTCAAGTAGTGATTTACTAGCTGAATAAAATCAGGTTAAATACCCAGCCATAGGAATAAAAATGCTTGTCAAAATAAAATTTCCATTTAAAATGTCACCTCGTCTTCGTGAGCTGGATGATTGTTCCTGAGCATTCCATCCTCCACAATGTTATGAAGATAATGTTATTCTGAAACTGGAGGGAACTAAGTTTCTCAGCTCCTTAGCATCTCAGCTGTAAAATACCTCTACATGTGCCCTGTTTACCTCTACAACTACTAGGCTCCATTTCAGATGCAGTAGTGAATTTCCTATCAGTATTGCTGGAAAGATTTGCAAGCTTGAAAACCACAGCTTAAGAGCTCAATGTTTACAGTTTCTGATTTGCACCTATACTGCTGTGATCACAGGCTGCCCCACAGATTTAGTTGGCACAGAAATCCTCTTTGCTCATTGCTTTGTTTAATCTTCACCTTCCCTTCTAGGATCACTCCTACTGGTTATTCAACACTGAGACCCTTTCTTTTTGCAGGTCTGTCCTCTGAGTCATGACAAAACTGGCAGATAAAAAGCTCTGCGTTGCCTCCCAACCTGACAAAGAAAAATGGCCTTCAGGGAGCAGCTGCAAGGTACACAGGTGAAACTCCATCTCCACCTCAAGTTCTGAGAATACCTTCCCCTTCTCATAGCAGGCAAGGCTCTTTCACAGTCAACAGGAACAGTGCCAGTGATAGACTGTGATTTGTTTAGACCAGTAACAAAGATTATCTCAGATTTGGGTTTTTTTGGTAGGAAAATACAGTTTACATAATATGATTTTATTATCATTTATATGGGTAATTGCAGCTTTTTATTGGCAGGGCTCTTTCATGCCACAGAAATACTATCTTTTGTGACAGCATTTCCCAATCAGACTTCTTGAAAGCTTGCACACAAAACACTTGCCATCATCTACAAGCAGAAAGATTGGTGGGAGGGTGTTCTGTGTGAGAGGTACTTAATTGAGGAGTTGGCACCTCACCCTGAACTGAAATAGCTTCAAGGGCATGCTGCAAATATTTTCCTATTGCCCAGACTTCTCAGTGGGCAGGGACTTGGCAGGAAGCTGAGGCCTGTATGAAGGGTAGGTCCTGTGGTCTGCTTAGCTAAGATCTAACCACCATATGTACATATTTTACTGGCAGCTGCTGGTGGCCCTGCTGGGCATCTGCTAGGTTTGCCAGATCACTTTTGCAAACAGATCAAGGATACCTGTAACTTCCAGACTGGTGCCTCTTTCTGGGTAGAAAGAAAGATTTCTCACAATAGAGGAGCTCTCCTCTCTGCTGAAGGGGCTGATGCTATCAAATAATGAGCACACTCCCTCCACTTGAAAAAATGGTCTATATACCCCAAAGCCAAAAGTAGCACTTGCCAGTGACCCTACTCTATTCCTAGTGTAATTGCAACAAACAGACTGTGATATTAGAGGTTGCTTTATGACTGTGATAGCAAGGCTGATAATGCATTGGAAATCGATCACACCGGTAAAATAAGGTCTCTTTGTTGTAGCTGGCAGACATGTTACAGAAAAAGCAAAGGCTTCCATATGTTGACCTTAGAAGATTGTAAAATTTATGAATGTTTAAAATATGCATTAAAATAAGTGGGTGCTGGTTTAACTCTGGCCTCATAGACTTGGCTGGAGGGGAGGAGCAAATGGGTTCAACCATAGCTGAACTGCAGAAAGTGAGGCATGTATTTCACTGGCTCATACAACTGGGACTGGGAGTCCCTAATGCCATCTTTGAATGCACCCCAGAACTGCCACAACAGTCACATAATCTAAACTGGAACAGCAGCTGAGTATTTTTTAAACAAAAATATTTTGAGAGATAATTCTACAAAGAATATAGCAATGGTAACTAGTACATAGGATATTATGAGTAAGCCTGAATGCCTTTTTAGTCAGATTAGATATGGTGGTGTACAATCATCTACATTCTCAGCCCAGAACTCCTTGTTAGTACTACATTAACTTGCTTTTCAAAGCATGACATAAATTCTTTTAGCACAACAGCCTACTTCATTACTTGGTGTTCAAATCTGATGGCGTGTGCCTGGAGCACAGCGGGACCATCTCCATGCTACTTCACAAGTACAAGCTGCCAAAGCTGATTTTGGACCCAGATTCCATGACCTTGGTGAAGTCATTTGCAGCTCGCTCCACGAGGAGACAGCAGTGCTCCAGCGCTTCATTTTAGGCCGATTCACATGCAGTGGGATATTCAGCCTTGAGGTGGGCACTGCTGCTTATCTGCACCAAAGTACATTTCAGAGCTGTTCTCAAAAGTTAAGAATGATACTCCTGTGAACTTTTGTCCAGACATAATATTGTAGAATATTAAACTCAGATTGAAGATTTAACATATCATTTTATGGATGCATATGCATTGTATTGCTCAGTGTTGACAAACAGCAGGACAGTCACCAGCATCAAGGGCAAATGGCCTGAAGTTGTGCCAAGGGAGGTTCAGGTTGGGTATTAGGAAAAATGTCTTCACTGAAAGCATTTTTAAGTATTAGAACAGCCTGCCCAGGAAAGTTGTGGAGTCACACTCCCTGGAAGTGTTCAACAAACAGACCTAGTACTTTGTTATATGGTTTAGTGGGCATGGTGGTATTTGGTCAAAGTTTGGACTTCAACACCTTGAGGCTTTTTCCACTCCTAATTGTTCTATGATTATTTTGCAGTCTTGCAAGAAGATTCAAAATCCAAAGAAGAATTTTCTCATGCTGATCAAGAATTAAATGGAAACAGACTCCAACAGTTTGACAGCACCAACAGTAAAAACAATTGCCAGACACTAGAGCTACCATATGTGGTGTTTGTGTTATGTTTGGAGAAACTGTATCAGAGAAACAGCTACTTCACAGCTTTGTTCTCACTTTTTGTTAGCACCTTGCAGTCTCCTAAAATTCTTGCTAGAGAATAAAAGTATTTAATTCACAGTTACCCAACAAAAAACAGATAAGGTATTCTCTCACTGTTCACAGCATAGTGCCACTGTAACTTTTTACTAGTGAGAATCTAAAATGACCTACATAAGAAATCAAAAACAAACCAACTCATCCCACCTACTAACAAAACCTATAGAAGAAAAACTTAACTACATATTCTCAAAGACAGACAGGCATTACCCAGATGTCAAGAAGAACTAGATGACCAAACATCCTTGAGGATTCACACTACTAAGCCCTGCTCTTGAGGATTCAGCCCCACTTAAAAGGGTTCTGTGGATTACTTTCTAAAAGATGCCTTGATTAAAAAAGATCTCTGTCTTGGGGTGACTTTATGATGTGTATCCCCTATCACCACTCTATGCCCAGACATGAATCCTGTGCCTGTGTCTTTAAAACTGGGTGCGAGAGAAAGAAAAAAGCCAGACAAACTTTTCAAAGCAGTTTGTGCTCCAAGGTCACTCTATCTCTCTGCATGCTTCTGTGGCAGCAAGCGTGGAGGAAAGCACCCTTTTTGCTGCTTTTCAGCCAGCTTTTGGCTCTGTTTCTCCAGAGAGAGATAGAGAGTTAAACATATTTTTCTCCCTGGGACTTTGGCTTCTTCTTCTTCTCTTCTGGACTGTTCAACAATACCAGACCACGCTGGGAGACCTTACATCTCCAGCCTGGAGGGGCCTATGCTGAAAACCCAGCTCCAAAGAGAGAGAGAGAGAGAGACCACACCCACAGAAAGGACTGGAATCTTCCCAGGTTTCTCTCCACAGAGAGAGGTTTCATTATTTAGCATTATTCTTTTCCCATTGTGTCTGTTAAATAAACAGGTTTTTTCCCTTTCATTTTCCTCCAAGGAAAACTTTTTTCTTCCCGAATCTGGTGGGGGAGGGGTGGCTGTAACCTGCCTTCTATCAGAGGACGTTCAAGTTCGGATGTTCCTCCGAATTTGTCTCAAACCGGGGCAGTCTCCCCAGAACAGCCAGAAAATACAAGATTGATGTAATCTGCTTCTCCACTGTGCTCTATCCTTTCTGGCTGGCAGAATTAGGGTGCAAGCTAATATTCCCAGCTGGCATGGTTAGACAAACAGGCCACAATGCTTCAGAAACTGCTGCCTGTTAAGCTGCCCTTCGGAATTCATGGCCCACCAGAAAAACAGAAAGGCAATTATGTGCCCATACCTAAAAGTCACTAGCAGAAATTTGGTTAAGTGGACTACAATGAAATATGGATACGTACTTGTGGAGAGCCATTCTCCTCCAGAACTTCCCCTTTCCTCCACACAAATGCTTCTATATCCTGAAATTAGGACTCTCTAATATGCAGAAATGTTATGGGGCCTTCTGCAGAATCCAAAGAAGAGTACAAACCTGTATTTGTTTGGCCCTCAAAAAACATTTTTAATCATTTTCCTTAACCTAAAGCTATCTTCTAAGACAACTTGGAGAAGGGTTGAATGATATATTGTATCATGCAATGAAGTACCATGCAATGTGTATCAGTACTGCACTATCAGCCAGTTTTGATGTATCAAAAATGTTCAGTCATTAGTTAACAGGCTGCCTCATTCCTCCAGTGAGGGCAATTTATTTACCACTAGCGAGAAATTCCAGCTCAGAAGCAGTTTCCCCCTTTTTGAAGGGAATACAGAACCAACGAGGTAACACAACGAATCAGCTTCTACTGTGTCACTACATACCCACTAGCGGCAAGTGAATTTTTATTAAAATTTTACTGGAAAGAAACTTGCAGTAACAGTAAATCAGATAGTGATGGTATATAAAAAATACCATTTGTTCTGACATGCCACATTTTGTACCTTATTCATACTGTGCAGTACCTTATTACACAGCTTGATGTGAGCACACATTCTCAATGAAATAAATTTAATGGGAATTAGGTCCCTAACTACCCTCAGGTATTTGCACCTCTAAACCAAATGAGGAGCAATACTTGGGAGAAAGAGATACTATACTGCATCAGGAAGAGTGACAAAATCTGACTGTTAATGTGAATTTGAATCAAAATTTTATCTTCTTTAGATTTTGGGTTTTTTTCCTATCAGATTATTGATTTATTCAGCATTTCTAGTTTTACCAGTTTTATGAATACTGCATTTTTCAAATACAAATGTAATTTCAGATATAGTTGTTCTTCAAGGCATTGTAATCCCGTTGACCCATCGTCTCAACAAAAAGCCCTACAACAAGCTGTATATGCCTTGATCTTTGGCAGAATTGGGATAATATATCATAGCCCATATATGTTCAATTAAGAACAAATTGCACTGATAGTTTTATGTGTGAAATGTTCAATAAATGTCAAAATTCCTACCTAACTTTAATCAATGCTGAAAGCTGACCAGTTATACAGAGGAAGTGTCTACATAAATAAAACAGCGGCATAGCCCAAAGCATTAAGTCCTGGTATGAAACTTACACACATAAAATGTTACGGAAAATTGTTTGAATGGACCTCAAGAGGGAAAAAATCCCATATGAAAACTCTGCTCTGTTTTTCAAACTAATTCCTTCATTAAAGTGCTTCTTGTGTCAAACTCCTGTCTTAGTGTGCCCTGGTCACACGGGTACCAAAAGTATTGCACACGGACAGGGCACACAGAGACAAGCCATCTCCCTGACATCCACATATACCACAGCTCTTTTCAACGAGTTCTAACCCCAACCGGACACCAACGTCCTCATCAGCCTTGGACAAATCAGCTGAATGGTTCCTATTTATCCACCTGGTGTGCTGTTCTAGGGGAAAATGAATGCTCAGTGACAGAAGTGCGAGCTTGTGTTCCACACACTTTTACTGTTCCTAGTCCTACCATTTTCTCCCTCAATCCAAATGGTGATTTTTTTATTATGAATATAAAGGCAGGAATAAAGCCAGAGCATATGGCACTCTACGGTTGAGCAGTGTTTACAGAATTGCATTTCACAGCTAGCATGTGACAAGCACACTTGTCAAAACCTGGCTAACCTACATATTCACCTCTGAAGAATCTTCATGACCTTGCCATATATAGTCTCATAGCGGAAAGGATTTGAAACTTTTAATTATTTGCTTAGATAAACTTAAACTTAAAAAAAAATGTCCCTGGCCCCCAGCTGTTTCTGAAGAAAACCAAACCAAAACAAAACACAACACAATCTTCAGAAATATTTCATACAATAAAAAAGCATGGAGACTGCAAGCTGGTTTATAACCTTAATATCTGCATGATCATTTGTTTTTAATTCTGCTAAGATAAATAATTTTAAAAGTTTTCTCTTTTATAATGAATGTGACAGTCTTTAAAAACTGTTTTTTTCTTTTTAATTCATGTGTCATAATACCTGGTCATCTATTTTTGCCTCAGTGCACCTATCAGTACTGCACTTACTCAAAGTTCACCAATAACAAGTGCTTGTATGTTACCCAGGAAATCTGGATCAAAAAAAAAAAAAAAAAAGGATGGAGGAGGAGGGTTGTGAATATTATCAGCAAAAGCTTGAGAAATAAATTGCATTTGCATTTTTATTTGAGAAATAAATTGCATTCTCTACAAAGTTTTTCTAGAAGCTTCAAAGATTCACTCACACAGTTCACTATTTGTAATGTTTTAGAATTCGCCACAGAAATTAAATTTGAATACTTTGATTCCTAGAATTCTGCTGCCTTTACTAACAGACATTTCTTTCCTTACCTACCACCAGGAGCTTCTCTGCCCAGTGCCTCCATAACAGCACTGCAGGATGCCACACGGACTGAGTACATGATGTCCCCTTCTTCCTCTCCAGGGCAGCCCTCCCAAACTTATGTAAATCCATACTGATCTACTTGCCTGCCCACTACTTCTAAGCTAGGCTGGGAAATGTGCCCGTTTGGCGAGTCTCTGAATTTGTATTTCACATATTCTGATGGTAAGGGCAGCAATTAATGTTACTAATATCTCATTATCTAAACCAGGATCTATTTTAAGGTAGAGCAACTCAGTCACAGCTTCAGGCTCACTTCAAATTCAGGCTGACACCACTGCATAAAAAAAATATGCCTGATCTTTCAAAGATATCATTGGAACTCTAATAACAAACAAATCAAACCAAACCAAACCAATCTGAAAATCAGCAGAATAACTGTTCCCTTATATAACTTTTTTTTACTTCCCATCCTTTAGGAAACAATGCCTTTGAAAGCCATAAAATGAAAGCTATTCATCACTGAAATGTCGTATCATCATTTTTTCAAAAGCCTCCCATAGAAAGACAGACAATTTAAGATGTCAGAGTAAAGACTTTGCTAAATCCAAATAGCATTTAAATATTTCAATCAATAAAAGACAACAACTGGACTGGGCTAGAAGCCAACTCCCTGAGAGCCAAGCCTTTTGTCACACATAGTCTTATTTGCACTGCTGTGTCACTGAATGGTAGTAAACATATCAGAAGAGTAAATATCCATGACACAATCTGGGAGCTGTATCAACTTAAAATCTTTACCTTCTATGGCAGCAAGGAGCAAACAAAAATCAACAGCAAGTAACGATTTCCTGGACACTGGGCTGGTTATGATATATTTAAGATGCATGTGATGAGACCCATTAGCCAGTAGAAAATGGCAAATAGGAGTTCTGTGTGTTTGCATGTGACCTGAAATAGTTAACAATAATGATATTTAATCATCAGCACCGTGATGATGCAGAAAACAAACCCTCCTCAGCATCTGTTTTCCCAGTGGCACTTGGCAGATGAACATACAGCAAGTGCACTTGCTAGAAGTGCTTATGGCTAATGAGTCACTAACATTGCTAAGTTCAGCTTGCATCTTTAGTGCAAAGAGAGAGACAGAAAGGAAGGAGTAGTTTTGAGAAGTTCTCTGCTAGAAAGTCAGTCTGAAAACGCCTGCTTAATTAGGTAGCTATTTGGTCATCAAGTCACCAGTGCCTGAAAAATCTACTTGCTATTTATCACAAATGAATGGCATCAAGGCAAAAAACCAAGAGTCAGTAGTGTCTTCCTGAACCATGTAACAAAGTATACTTTTACTGCCAATACCCACATGGAGAACACCTCATCCATCTCTTTCTTCAGTTTCTTGGCAAGATTTCAGATTCTTCCAGATTCCTTCAACACAGCTTTTTCTGTTGCCTTTAAGTGCAAGAAGTAAACACTCCCTGTCAACAGAGCACTTGCATGTTCTGCATTAGCCAGACATGACGAACACACGTTCTGCAAAGTGAACTATGGCCCCCCCCATAAAAATTGATAAAAAAACAGTTCCTGATGAATTTCAGATGACAACTTCTTCCATAAAAGCACGTATGTGGGAGGAAGACAAGCAGTCAAAACCAACTGGTCTTCATATGAGGCACAGCTATGATCCCCACGAAAAGGAACACAAGGGTTTGTTATTTGTAAGGGCTGCCATCAGGCTTTCTCATACTGTCCAACCAGTCCTGCTGACTGGGAGGGCAAAAATACTTTTGCTTAATAGCAAACCTCAGCTGTGATGCAGCAATGTGTTCATTCTCTCACGATATTCAGGGTCCCTTTTCCTGTCACCACTATTCCCTTGCACCTGGCCACCTTTATTTTCTAAACCAGTGATCTGGTAAGAAACTCTTAAGCAAAGGAGATATGCTCATGATCCCACACTGAATCAGTGCTCACTGAATAACCAGTTCTATTAAGCAACTGGTAGGTCACTGCCTGGGGAACAACATGCCAAAAACCACTCTTGGATTCTCCAACACCCAAAGCAAATGACAGAAAAAGGCCCAACTTTAGGCCATATATACTTAGAGGAGATCAGTTCCAATCCAGGAAAAGCAATGACTTGTCAAGGGGATTTCTAAAGACTTTAGTAGCTGCAGAATTTCACTCACAGCATAGAGGTCCTATCATAAACTAAGTTTTGTCATTCTAGATGTAAAGAGTTTGTGCTCTTGGCTTGTGTCTTTCAATGAATAATGAATTTCCCATTCTGGGGTATCTTCTGTGTCTGGGAAACTTACAGCTCTGTATTAGGAAAATAAAGCAACTTGGTTCATTGCAGTATTTTGAACAGCCGTCTTTCAATTTTTGCACATCCCTCTTATGACCACTGACAATACAAAGGCACCAGCCATTCTTGCCCAGAACTATGGGGAGATTGGCAGAGGGCTGTGGCCTAAGTGCCTCCGGGTAGAGCAGAACTGGAAGATTTGTACAATCTGAGGCACTGCAGAGAGATGGGCTGATGATAGGAGTGATGCCAGAACACGCAGGTGCAACAGACTTACCATTTGAAACCCGTACATCTCTTTTTTTGCCAAAAAAAAAAAAAAAAAAGAAAAAAACAAACAAAGATTTTGGTGCAAGTCTGAGCCATTTTCAAGAAAAACTGAATACAAAGTGGTCAGTGACATCGTTGTATAGAAGACAAAGTCTTCATGGTTATTATTCTGCTAATGAAGGAATGAACCAAAGATGGAAAAAACCACCACCACAGTTCTACAAGTAAACAATTAGAATAGTCTTAATGCTTTGGAACAATATTGCCAAATGATCATTCTTGCACGGTCCTTTCTCCAGCTCCTGCAGCAGGAAGAGCAGGGTTAAAAAAACGAAACAACATGGGGAAGAACGGGAGAACACCCTGACAAAACAAAGAACCTTCAACAGTTCCTGTTTAATTTTCATCTGATTGGCTTCTCCAGTCACAGTAGCATTATGTAGCTAATTGCTCTCTTAATACTTTGCACCAAAATGCTGCTTATACTTAGCTCAGTAATAGCTCTGGCCAATGAACACACAAAGGAACAGCAAGGACAGTGTAAGAATTCAGCTGTACCGAAGAAAATTCTAATCCTACTAAATTTGGCAGCACAAATCTCTTACGTAACCTGTGATTTAGAGGACAGGCTGATCATCCGGGAATATTACTGTGTTCTTCTCAATACATTAAACAAAACTGGCAACCTTCCATTACAAATTTTCTTTTGTTTTTCACTGCATAATGTCTCAGGAAAGACGTCCCATCCTTACAATACATTTTTAGCATCAACAATATACTTTTATATGACAATTCAATTATACTGAGGGTGTATATAAGTTTAATAGCTACCCTTAAGTGCTTCTCTGTCCAGGCTGCCATGAACTGTGGTACATCTCTGAGGTTTTCAGGAGATGGATGGCTTGCAATCTAAATTTAAAGCAGTGAGACTTCAAAATAATGCTTGGAAAATGAGCTTTTCTGAAAGTTGACTGTTACATCAGCAAATTTTACAGATCTCTGGAACTGATACTCTCATGAAGCTGAGGAGCTTTGAGAGCTACAGATGAAAGATCCTGAGCACGTAAAAACCACTGGAAAAACAAAAGAGTTTGTATCCACCATTAAAAAAAGCCCACCAAAACAAAACCTGTCCTTCTTTTACAACAAAAGGAGATTCTAACATGCAAAAACAGCTGTCCAGTAATAGGACACGAATGTACAAAAGCTCAATTCACAAAATAATGATGAGCCAAGCATCACATTATTTAAATTCCTGTTGCTCTTTAATCAGTTTCAAAAGGAGGTAAGAGTTCATTCAGTGCCAGTATTCATAGAGTGCAATAAACATCCAATTCATACCAATTCATTCAAGAATTATGATGTCATGCTTTAGAAATAGAGATACTGGCCAGTTGTAGGAAGACAAGTTTTATAAACAGAATAGTAAAAATCAATCAATCTTATAGCACATACCCATAAAGGGTGAAGAGTTCAGGGATTATTGGGGAATCTGCCATCTGAAATTTTCACACACACCGCTGACAAGACTTGCTGCAAAACCTGAAGTCAATTACAGACAGTTTCTTTTCACCCATATAAAGGATGAGTCATAGAGATATACACTAATATGAGAATTCCTTGATGTGCTTGGAAACAAGTGGCCAGCACCGAGCTATCACCAGCTAGCTAATCCATGTATCTCCATGCAATTGTTACAGTAGGAGAAGCTCTTACAGTAAAAAGCAGCAGCACTCCTTTCTTCTTTTGGGAGGCCCAGCTCATTCCACTATTCTGACAAATCTTAGCAAATATAAAATGCCAAAAATAATTACCTCTTTAGCGACTGCAGGAAGCCAACACATTTGAACAAGAAACTTTGGTGATAAATGCTCAACACTGGATAGTTAAGGATGACAGGAAATGTCAGACAATCCCCTTTAGAGGGCTACTTGCAGCACAACTACAGCATGGCAGGAAGGCAACAGCAAAGAGGATAACTATATGCCCAGTGTTCTTCATTTTGCCCCACAGAAAGAACAGCAATTTTTCAGTTTCCATTAGTCATGTAGTTTCCTCAGTAATAATATGAGAACAAAAGGAAACCTAAAACAGAGTATCTATTCATAGGGAAATTCCCACTGATAGTTTTTCTGTTACAGTTGAAAGACAGTTGCAGAAGCACAAAATTGCCAAGAGGAGGTTGCAGGTAGGAGTAAACACTTAAACAGGACTAGTAAAACCTTCACCATGAATTAAGAATGAATAATTCTTTGCCCTTAAATTAAGAATGCATTAAGAATGAATGATTCTTTTTTTCCTAAAATACATGCAAAGGCAGTAATTATTATGCTCCATAACAGAAATTGCTTTAACATGTAGTAACTAAACAAAGGACAAAAGAATCACAGAGCCACAGTCAGCCTCTCATGTTCAGAGACTCACTTCAAGTCTTGTATCAAACCAGAGCTGAAAAACAGGTAGCCTGCTTTGATCTTTCAAATTTGACACATATATAAGCAATTACATCATAGAATTCAAGAGCCAGTTTCAAACCAAATATTTAAAAGCCAGACTGACTTAGAAAATGATGAGACTGAGATATTTAGAAATTGATGCTCATTATTTTATTGCCTTGGGCCACCTGATACTGTATGTAAAGTCTCCTTGGAGGCTAACAACGGAATAGTGGATCAGTCTTAATGCCTGTGCTGGTTTTGGATGGGGTGGAGTTAGTCTTCTTCCCAGTGGCTTGTTGGGGCTGCATTCTGGATTTGTGCTGAACACAGAGTTGATAACACAGAGATGTGTTTGTTATTGCCGAGAAGGGCTTACACAGAGCCAAGGCCTTTTCTGCCTTTTGTACTGCCACAATAGCAAGGAAGTTGGGGGTGCCTGGGAGGCTGGGAGGAGACACAGCCAGGACAGGTGACCCCAGCTGACCTAAGGGATATTCCAGACCACACGACACCATGCTCAGTGTATAAAGTGGGAGGAAGAAGGAGGAAGTGGGGATATTCCAAGTGATGAATTTGTCTTCCCAAGAAACCGTAATGGGTGAGGGGGCCCTGCTCTCCTGGAGATGGCTGAACACCTGCCTGCCCACAGGAAGCAGTGAATTAATCCCTTGTTTTGCTTTCCTTGTTAAACTGCCTTTATCCCACGTGTTTTCAAGCTTCTACCCTTCCAATTCTCTCCCCAATCCTGATGGTGGGGGAGGGAGTGAGCAGCTCCATGGGGCTTGGTTGCTGGCTGGGGCTAAACCACAACAATGCCAAAGAAAGAACTGGCAGGGCAACACACCAGATTTCAGTAGCTTAACAATTTGTGATTTAACCAACCATACCGTAGGCAGAAACAAAATACAACAGGACAATTGCATTAAAATCTGAAGAGCAAAGAAGTAATAGTTCGGGATGAGAATAATTATAAATACTTATAGGCATAGAACTAAATGAAGATACTTTAATGAGGTGCTGCAAGCTCATATTTTATACATCTACAAAACATTACCGTAAGATAAGCAGAAGACTTGTGATACGGAAAAAAAAAAAGTATTCATCTCAAAGATCTGTGTTCTGATGGTAACATAGTTTCAACCTATCCACCAGCATCTTCTCATTCCCTTTGAACTGTATCAGTTGCTGAAAGCCATTACCTTTACATACCAGTTAATATTAGTGCTAAACCAACAATAATCAACTATTATGTACATTTTAGGCAAACAATCAGGCTGTCTTTGCCTCTCATTCCAAGTAAATGTACTATCTTCCAGAAAGCAATATTCACAAATGATTTTAGAGAAAAGTTACTGTACAAAGACACAGAAGCTACAGTTCATAAAACTAGTTCATAAGACTAGTCAGTACAATTAGACAGAAGTTTGCTTGTAGTTCTTCGTATCCAAGACCTTCTTGCCACACATTGAGCAGATGCCTATAAGCACACAAAAAGTGTGTAAATTATTTTAAAATCATTAAAGTCTTTCTTCAAAAACAATTGCTGTTTTTGTAAGGATCTTTTTAAAAAAATTGTTCAAATGAGCTCTCATTGGCAATCTTAACTGTGCATGTTCTCAACAGATACTACAAACTTAGAAGTAATATTATAACTCCTAATACAAATTAGTATTTGCAGCATATGTGTAATGCCTCCCCTTAAGAAAATAAGCTCTATTTTGAGAGCATTACGATTCACAATACTGCCTGAAGCCTCTGTAATTTGCTGGAATGCCTGAAGAGAGCCAGGAAAGGCTCACATCTGACAAACAGGTAAAAATGGTGTATTGTTAATAATTTAAAGTCCTGTAGCCAAATGAGGCATGAGGTGGACAGAAAGTAGCAGGACTAAGAAAATACAATCACCAACAAACTGACTGCTAAATGGGGCATTAACAGGTGGGGGACTTCAGACAACTGAGAAAGTTTAGAATAAAAGTATTTATAGAGCAAGAATACTTGAGAAGTGAACATCGATGTCCCAAAGGACTTTGTCCTAAACTCTAGGAGTGTCAAGTCAAAAGACCCGAGCACCAAAATGTACACAAGTTTGGCAGAGGAGTAGGTTGTCTCAATCTTTCCCTCTCCTTCCAAAGCAGAAAGGTGCTAAATCTTTTATCTGGTAGAACCACTTCTCAATTTATACAAACATTCACCAGCAGACAAAAAATGTCAAGTGGCACCTACTCCTGCTCTCCCCAAATCGTGTGCTTTCATATACTGACATCATGACTGGACACGTATCTAGCAGTCCATTAGGGAAGAGAACAGCAGGGAACATGCCACATGATTTACTCTGGAGACCAAAATTCAGCCCACTAAATATTGACGTCAGGTCTGAACTGAGGAGTAATTAACTTGAGATTCCCTCTCAATTTCAGAGATATGCAACAGCTGAAGCACTAAGCTGTATGACTGCATTTGCTTTGAGAAATATGCCCCAATGACATCTTTGATGGTCAGAGCTAGAACCTAAAGCACTAAGAAAGTTCTTAATTTTATGAAGAAGACAGGCTCAACCTGGAAGGATACACAAGCAGACAAAGATCAAATCCTGAAGCCCACCCAAAACAGACACAAATTTAAGAAAGAGAACGAGCTTCTACCATATGGGATTCAGGCAGCCATCTGGTGAGCACCTAACAGGCAACATTCCTACAGCAGGCTGCTAAACCATTGGCTCAGTGACACAGCACATATTTATTGAACAATTAATTTCATAAACAAGGCTTACTACTGGTTAGCTGTAGCTCTCCATCTAAAAATCAGTTCATGTCATGTGCTATAAGGATTCCTTGGCACTAAATCATGATGCTTTTTTCCCACCCAGCTAAATTTTAGATTTAGCTACAATAAAAAGGAGAGAGGAGAGAAGGGAGCAGAAGAGGGACTGCAATTGAGTTTTACGAGACCTGGGGTTTTTTAAATTAAGGAAAATCAAACTTGTTAGATGACAGTTCTCTATGTAATTTGTCAAGATTAAGTTTAGAGTTATTTTTCCAAATCTACTGCTTCAGATACCAGAAACATTCTAAAAGAAGCAGAATTACAGAATGACAAAGGTTTAAAAGAATCTCCTTCCATGTCTAGTCCTGCCCCACTCAAAACAGCCAACTTGGATAAGGCTGGCTCAGGACTGTTCAAGTCATGCTCTGCATACCTCCTGTAAAGATTCCACAACCTCTGATGGTACCTGTTATTAGAACACTTGATCACTCCCACACTGAAAAATTGCTTTCCTTGTACGTAATTAGAAAATTCCACATTCTAACCTGTGTATACTATTTCTTATTCTATTACTGTGTACCTCAGAAGAGTCTGACTCTATGTTCCCCATGCCTTCCTATTAGTAGTTGAAGACAGCAATTAAATCTCATCTTAGCCTTCTCTTCGTAATTACAAATTCAAGTGTTGTACTTCCTCTCTGGTTTCAAGCCAAACTGGGGAATTTTGGCACACAGTGAAACTCACCTTTTTTATAGGCACATCCTTGACAATAGTGGGACCCTGGCTGATGGACAGAACTCTTACAAATCCGACATATTGCAAATTTGTTCTTTCCGTAAGGATCAAACCTGGGAAAAAGGAAAAGTATTTTATTTATACACCTTCAAATGAAGTATTTTTTCTGCCTCATCCTAAAAAGTCTAAGCCAGAGGGTGCAGTCAGAAACTCCAGCAAAAACTGTAATCTAGAAAAGGGACACACAAGAATTATTTCTAATAGGCTGCACAAAGTATGCAGAAAAGCTCCCACTTTCCCCATTAAGAGACATTTCTTCCCTCACAGACAAAAACTTCACGAAAGCAGAACTAAAAATATGTATTTTTATTAAGATACTACATGACTTTGAACTTAAAACACCTTCCAGCAGCATCTTGCCCCACTGCAAACAGAAATCCCTCAGATATGAAGGAAATACTCAAGAGATTATCCTGGCAATATTAGCACAGAAAGTAAGCATTTCCCGGCTTCTCTCCTATAAAAGCATCAAATCCTAGCAATTCCAGTGAGAACTGCAGTAAAATACTTGCCCAGACTCTGTGATTGAGCAGAAATGACTCACGAAATACGGATGGATGCATTTGTACCGACAAATCAAATACCATAATCCCCACAATTATTATTTACTAAGTGCATTTTGGACAAGTCTGGAGTAGTTGCCCCGGTATGCAGGAGACAGGCCTCAGTTTGCTAACCGATGTTCTCGGTCAAAATCAGTGTTAAATACTAACCTTGCCTTCTTTGAGGTCAACGCCTTGTTTTCATTTAATTTGCGACCACCGCTTTCTACAAAAAGAATAAATCAACAACCAAATAAATTTCCCAATTCCAAGCATACTTTAAAAATCTGTTTACAACTTTTACACATATGCAAATATCTTAACAAAGAGAGATAAAACATTCAGCACAGCATTAGGGGACAGGATAACAGAACACTTCATACTCTGTTTAAATACTCTGTGTAATGTCCTCCCATACAAGAAGGAAAAAAACCCAAAAAACAAAACAGACAAGTTCAATACTGAAGAGTCCTGGACAAATAAATTCCCAATGCGTTAAATCAGCATGGGAGGGAATGTACATGAGTTAATATTTAACCTGATAAGTAATATAAAGTTCTGGCCTTAAGATGGTAACATAGCTGAGGTGCCCAACTGGCTTTACAATACCTCAAAATCAAATTGTTAAACATTCCTAAGGTTACCTGTAGTGTTTCTTGCACCATCTTTCCATGTATCGGGAGTGATCACCGTCCCAAGCTTCTTCTCGCCTACATAAGGAAACATTACAAAGGAAAAAAATTCGGAAGCACAAAGTCAGTTAGGTTGGAACAGATCTCTGAGATCATTGAGTCCAACCCGTGACCGAACACCACCGTGTAACTAGACCACGGCACTGGATGCCACATCCAGGCTTTCCTTAAGCACCTCCAGGGACGGTGACTCCACCACCTCCCTGGGCGGCCCATTCCAGCATCAAATCTCCTTGTCTAGGAAGAAATTCTTCTGAATGTCCAACCTAAGCCTTCCTATCCCAGTTTAAGACTTATCCTGTCGCTGGTTGCCTGGGAGAACAGGCCGATCCCCAGCTGGCTACGCCGTCCTTTCAGGGAGCTGCAGAGAGCAATAAGGCCATCTCTGATCCTCCTCCTCTCCAGACTAACCAACCTCAGCATCCTCGGCCGCTCCTCATCAGACCTTGCGCTCCAGACACTTCCCCACCTCCGCTGCCCTTCCCTAGACCTGCTCCACCACCTCACTGTCTTTTTGGTAGTGAGGGGCCCAGAGCTGAACACAGCACTCGAGATGCGGCCTCACCAGTGCCGAGTTCAGGGGGACAGTCACTTTCCCGCTCCTGCTGCTCACGCTATTGCCGATACAGGGCAGAATCACTTAAACTACGTGCATTAATACTCTCCATAGGCGGTACCCAGGGGAGAATGACAGCTCACACAGGGCCCCGCCGGGAACCGCGGCCCGCCCTGAGCAGCCCGGGACCCGCGGCAGCTGCTCCGCTCGGGGCAGCCCGGGACCCCCACGGGCAGGGCAGGGCAGGGCGGGGCAGGGCAGGGCCCGGCGGGTCGGGCAGGGCCCCCCACACCTCCGTACTCACACTTGTCGCACACCATGGCGGCCCCTGCGCAGCCGCCGCCGCTTCCGGCACCGCCCCGGAAGTGCCGTGGGTCGGGCCCCGCCGCCTTCCGCTGCCGGGCGGCGCCGCGCGCTCCGCGGTGAGGGGCGGGAGGGGCGCCTGCGGCCCGCGCGGGATTTGTTTTATTTGAGCGGACGATCTTCTCCTGCCCCCAAATCCTTACATTCGCCCCCAGCCTGCGCTCAGAGCTCCGCCCTGCGCCTCGCGAGGATGCTGCCCTGCGGCGCTGCTGCCGTGTGTCGGTGACGGGGCGGGACTCGGTGTCTTGCAGGTGGCCGCTGCCCGGACACCATGAGGGAGGCGGAGATCAGGAGGCTCCTGGCTGCCAACCTCCTCTGCGCCGTGTCCATCGTCCTGGCCGCGGTTGGCCCGGCTTTCTTCCTGGACGGATTCAGCGTCCTGGGAACGCACCTCACGTGGCTGTGTGTTTGTTCTGTTTCTGTTGCTACCCTTAATGTAATCTTGCACTTAGTCCTTAAACCAAGTCAGTCTCCTAAGAGAAGTTCCTTTGCTCACAAGGTAAGATTTTTAAAATTCCTAAATTGCTACCAGACAATAGAGAGGGGAAGCAAATTCTCTGAAATAATCAAATGAGACAGAAAACAATTTTTTGGTGGTGAATTCTCATTTTCCGTGAGTGAGTTGAGTGTAGCACCTTTTGAAACAAATTTTTCAGTATTTTCATGATGTTAAACTTTCTCCACCTGTAAATAACCTGTTCAGGTGAGTGATTCTATGCTTTCCTTTTTCTTGTCAATACAATGTTTTTGTAGTCCCAAGAATTTGTATGTTGGCAAAACCTGGCAAAATGAAATGGCACAGAAATTTTGTAGTCCAGGCCTGACTCATCTTCTTGATAAGTGGATATAACAAGAAGAAATGTTATCACACGTTTCTCGTGTGTAGTTGTAAGTTTGTAATAACTTTAAAGGAAAAAAATATTTTTCAGAATCTGAGACATAAAAAAGATACTACATTACATTTAAACAATTTCAAAAAAGTCATATGGAAAATATTAAAATGGCTGGATTTCCTCGTGTGATGAAATCTGCTTACAGAAGAATCTGAAGTTGGGAGAAACTTTTTGTAGTGATAGTTTGCAGCAGGGAGCGTTAAAGGTATGAATCCCAAAGAAATGCTTTTGAACAGAATGATTTTCAAACGGCAGACGACTTGCCCAGCAGTGGGGGAATACCCCCGAGTTTTGAAATCGGGTGGATAGTCTTGCACTCCTGACCTGCTGAGCCAGGCAAGATGTAGTGCTCTGAGGTGGTTCTTGAACATTGAAGCAATCATCCCTGAGAGCAGTATCTTTGTATGCAAAGCTTCTGTGTAGTTTTGCTGACGGAGGAGGATGTGAAATGCGCAAAACCATGATGGAAAGCAAGTATTTTAACCATCTGTGATTTAAAAATTAAGCACACTTCATGTTCTAGGTGAGATTTTATCCCAGCCTAGTATAAGGAATAAATATAGAAAAATAAGGGTTCAAGGGAAGTTATGGATTTGCATTGGTGACGTGATCAGAACAGACCTAACCAGAACTGTTTATCAACTGTTTTTGCTTCTACATGATATAGTGAGTACCCAGAAACTGTTGTTTAAGTTCATAGAAAATGATGTTTTGCAGAACTACAGAAAGCTATGGATATTTCTCAAATATATTCAGAATTTAAGATGCCAAATTCAAAATGTAGTTTTAGTTAATGTAATTTTGGTTTTCTTTGTTGCAGGTTTTTTTATATTGTGTGTTTTCTTGCTTTGAAATATTTTTTCACTTTTTGTGAGAGTTGCCTTTTAATGAATGGACATGACAGATGTAAAACAGAAATGTAAAAATATCCAATAAAATGACTTCTGTTTATCTTGTCATTTCTGGTTATATTTTGTGTATGTTTGCCCTGTTTAATGGGGTGCATGAAAAAAATTTTAGATGGAGTGTGAACTTTTTAAATTAATTATTTAAAGTATTAATATATGGAAAACTGTTTTGAAATATGCCATGCTATTATACTGTGCTGTAGCTGAAATTAAAGAAGTAGAGTGCAGTGCTGTTGATAAGATACAGACTGTGTGTGTTACTTATGTTCTGTTTTGAAACATGATTCTGATATTTCGTTGCTCTTTTTTAGATATCCAGATTTCTAAAATGCTGTATATACTTTTTCATGTCTTGCATACTATTTCATGCGATTATTGTTCTTTATGGAGCACCTCTCATAGAGTAAGTCAGAAGACCCTCTCTTTTCTCTAAACATTCTAAGGGGCAGCTCTCCTTGCAGATGTTGGTATAAGTACTCGTGTAGTTTCTGGTACACTGGAAGTTAAGGGATAAGCTCCTAGCTGGGGGATGAAGGGTGGCTGTTTTAGCTTTCTCTTGTTGTTGGGGGGTTTTTTTGTTGGCTTGTTCAGGTGTTTTTTTGGAAGCCAGCTCTTAAACAAGACTGCTGTAAATAAAAATTGTAAGACAGTTACAAACAACTTATTTTTGTTAAACATAAGGGCACAAACATTTTTTGGAATTTTTTTTGGAAATAGTCATTTTCCCCATAAGATTGTAAACCACACATCTTGCATATCTTTCATCCTTTTGATATTAGTGTTTTAACTTCTATGAAAGTTGAAAAAAAGGTACGAAGCAACCTGGTTTTTGAGAGATAGACTAAGTTACTGACTAATAATAGCATCATACACTTTGGTTTCATGGTTGCTATCATAACACCAAACTGGAAAAATAAATGGAATAATGAAGTAAATATCCAAGCATACTTCAATTTAGAAGTAACGATCTATGTGAGGTACACTTGTGGTTTTTACAAAATGTTACAGGTATCAGGCATTTCAAAATATTGCCACATTTCAGTCTTGAGATAACAGCAGAACTCTTTCCAGCTTCCTTTACTATTCTACAGAGTAAGAAGAAAATATGTTATTCTTCTGCATGAGGTTTAAGAAAGCACAAGTTGACTTAGAGGGGCTTTTTTCTTCCTAAATCTTGGAACTCTTAGAACATTAGCAACCACCTCACTTAACTTTGTAATATTCTGCTTTTTTGTAGGTCAGTGACTGAGACATTTTTGTTTGCAGTTCTCCTGTCTACCTTTACTACTTTACAGTGCTTGTGTTTGCTGGGACCAAACATACAGGCATGGATACGGGTATTTAGTAAAAATGGGTAAGTTCTAATCTAAAGTTTCTGATATTTCCCTGAATAGAAATGGACAGAATTGATGTCAACAATATCTAATGGGATTTTTTGTAAAGAAAAGGAAACCTCCTGAATGATGGGTGGTTTTTGTATTTGTGATTACAGACATATGAATGCTTCTCTGACAAAGAAAGATTTATTTGAAGACACTGATTCAGAAAAATGGCTTTTTATTTTTGGTGTCCAGATTCTAAATCTCACTTTATATGTGTTTGAAGGAAGTAAAGTTTCCAGCACATTTTCTACTGGAGTAAAAATATCGTGCAGTCCTGTATGATGGTTGTCAAATAAAGGGGAGACCTGACAGTGAGCTGTACATGGAGAATCTCGCACATGATTCAAGAGTACCTTCATAAATACGACTTTTAAAGTAGGAATTGGAAGCCAAAACAAGCACTGTTTTAAACTTGAATATAATGTTGAAAATTATACATAATTACTGTGTTTTTAAGTATGTAATCTTAACCCATGCTCTTTTTCCAATTACAAAGAAAGCTGGTTTTGGTGTCAGAGTTTTCAAGCATTAATTTTTTCAGGAGTATGTTTAAAGTAAAACAAGCCTTTTAACCACATTTTTCACCGCCAGTGGCAGCCATGGCATTATCATGTATTAGCATGTATCAAGGATAATGTATTTTTCAGAAGATTTTAATTTCTTCTGCCTTTTTTCATTCCATAAATAATAGTGTGGTTGAAAGACTGGGACACTGGAGCAGGCTTCACATATGCTTGAGATTGAATAAGATTTTAGTATTCATTCCTTTCTAATAGTTTGTAATGGTGAAA
>VZTI01001559.1:1327281-1341589 GCA_013397865.1 Struthidea cinerea | reverse complement strand
AAAAAAAAAAAGCGAAAAGTATCATGCTCCTGACCTATGGAATTATTTTTGGTTTGCACTCCTGTAGAAGGACAAAGCTAGACTTTAATACTAGTTTCAGGTATTGAATTCTGGTTTATCTCAGTTCTCAGCTTACTGAAAAATATCTTGAGTCCTTACTCAAGTCATTTACACTTAGTTTTTTTTCAGTGGAAGGGTTAAATAGAGTGTAATTAAAAGCAAGGAGTTGTTTAGCCAAAATAAATCACTGCTGATTCACTTAGTCATCTTTGGAGGTTTTGCAACTGGAAATAACAGCTGAATTGAAGTTAGATGTTTGACAATATCAGTCTGTGCCAGGTAGATTTTGAATGCCTGTCAATTTCTTTCTTTCCTAGTTTAGATCTTAATGCTATTTCAGCACAATTATTACATAGGAAACAGTTGTCTTGTTTTGACACTTTTGCTGTGAGGACTTGTAAGTACTTCATACTAGTGAGCCATGTGACATTATCTGAGTAAAATGTCTATTATCAATGATGTTTGTTTACATTTGAGTGAATACAGACTACAAAGAAATATTGTAGCAATTTTTTTATGGATTGGAGCAGGCAGCAGCCTTACATTTAAAAGTAATCCTGTGTTTTTTCATTTGACCTCATGAAATTGGAACATCTTAGGTGTGGGGATGAGATGAGTGCAGACATGATGTATTAAAAGGTTGTTTCTAACTGAGCCACGTGGAATGAGGTGGGACTGGTTAAATGGAAGAAAAGGGTGGTTAGGTAAAATCAACAGAGCTACTTGCCTTGTAAGTAGAGTTTAGGGAATTGAGTTGCACTGGAACAGTAAGCTTGAAAGTCTGATTAAGTGTATAGCTTAGTATGAAAAAAGAATGTGTTTTAAAAGCACCTGAGTACAATTTAGACTTAAGTAACCTTAAACCAATGCGCACATGGAATGTGTGAGAAAAGCAAATCTGTGTATTCTACATCACAAACCCTTCCATTCTTAGTTGGCTATAAATAGGGTCCTTTTCACTAATTCTGCATTTGGAAAGGGGTGGGCCCATGCCAGCATCTCTGGACTCCTTATTCTGCCATCTAGAGTTGTGGCTGATGTCATGTCATGACACTGACCATATGCTGTCCTGTGCTTTGAGCAGTTAGAGGGAACTAAAAGCTACAGAAAGGGTTATCAGCATTAGTGCCAGCATGGGGCTATTATTTAAATAATGTTTTCTTAGCTGAAATAGCCTCCTGCATAAAAGTCTTTAAGAAATCACTTTTCAGTTACCTTTTTTTAAAATTTTGCTTCTTTTGGAGACTGTTTATTTCAAATCACTGCTCTGAGAAATGATGTTGAAATTTCTGGTGTAATAGCAATTATGAGATGTCACCAGGGTAAACGAGATTTTATTTGGATATTGCCAAAAAATAGTATAAAACCACGGCGTTAGGGCTCCTTCCAGTTTTCATTATGCCTATTTTATCACTTTGTTTGTGAACTGCACACTCTTACAGACTTGAAATGTCCCTAGTAAATGTGGGCATCATCACACACCGAGGGCTGCTTAGTATTTAGTCCTGCTGCAGCCAAGAATTCCAAATCTTGTCTATGAAGGAGCTGTCTCAGTAGATTATTTTATGCCAGCTAATGTCTTAATTCAAACATTATTTAAAGCTGAACTGAATGTATTGTATTATTTAAAGGGGTTAAATAGTTACTTTAAGCTTCAAAAGACCTTTCTGCCACTAGTGTTCATTTATTATCTTAAACACTGCTAGTTTTGTGTGGGATTATCTTAGTTTAAAATGAAAGAAACCTGGAAAATGCAAAGTTTATAAACATTGCTGCAGTTGTTAGCCTCATGCAAATGAGGAGTTTATGCGGTGGTTTAAAGAATACCTGCAAAAATCCCAACAGCTGTCATTCCATGAAGAAAAGTGAGTAATGGAAGCATTGCTCCTTCAGTATAGTGCTGGAGGACAAGTCAGGTTGTCTTTGGATAGCCAGTCCATGCTGTAGAGGGGTTCAATTAGCAGCTGAAATAGTTGCCAAACTGCCAATGGCTGTTTTTCACTTGGGCATGGTGCCTTGCTAATTCCGTGTTTTTGCTTTTGGACTCAGTCTGATACCTCCATATGGTACAGCAGTCTCTGGTGAATCTGCCACACGCACAAGATGTCTTGTGAGGTATAACTGTACCTCAGTTAGTCCTTGGTGTATTCTGTTGTCCCTTTCACTGCTTCAAGGCTGTAGTGGATGTTCTCTTCCTCATTCTGCCTAACAGCTCTCTGCTCAATTATTCAGCTTCTGAAAATAATTCACAAGAATTTTCTATGTGCAGACTCCTAAACAGTTTTACAGTTACATCAGGACTTTTCAAGAAAAAAAATCTCAAACTGGTAGAACTGTGAACTGGAGTGTTCTAAGTTAAAGGAATTGTGTTATTGTAGAAGAAACAGTTCTGCTCAAAATGTCAACCTTGCACTGTCAGTATTGTAGTCTGCAAGACCTCTTTTTTGCAAACAGAGAAAAACGTTTGCTTTAAACTTGTGAGCTGTTTGGTCAATAGCAAATGCAGCAGTGTGTACTCAGAAGTAAAGTCAGAAATTTTATTCTGTTAAAAATCAAGTGTTCATGTCACACAACCTAAACAGCACATGCGAAGTTCAGAGTTTACAATGCATCTAGCCTTCAAGCCATAAAAATGCATATATTTTTCCTCTGTTATCTTATATTTATAATCTGAGTTGTAGCAAACTTAAAACTCAGATCTCTTACTGTACTGATTTGGAGCAGGGTTTCTAGCCTGGTTCTCCTCTCTTGGAACTGTACCTACTGTGTTCTGAACTTCTGTTGCTCGTTTCTTAATTGGTACCAAGTACCCAAATGTTCATGGCCTGAGCAAAGCAGAGCAATCAGTTGGTACATTGATGATAGTAAGTGCTCATCTGTTAAACAGAAATCCAACTTTTCAAAAACTTTTGAATTCAGTAGTGGTAGAAGGCTACAAACTGAGAACTGAAGTAATTTAATGTCTCTTACAATATGTGCCATGACTGGTAGTGTAAGAGTTCTTTAGTGTGCAAAAAATTTATCCTGCAGCCAGTGTACTTGAACTTGGATGCACCGGCTCCAATGTGTAGTTACATTTACTTGCAGTGTTTCTTTTCAGTTGATGGAAACTTGTTTTGAAATATTCTCATAGTGAACTTCTATTTTAAATTTCAAATTGTCATAGTCATCAAATATGTCTACACCACAGAGTCCTTTGTGACTGTGCTTGTGCTTTTCTGTACAGTCCTAAAGTACCCTTTCATGTCTGCATCTCCCTGCAATGCACAGAGTTATTTAGATAGATTTATTTGCTCAGTCTAGCAGTGTTTCAAGCTCAATAGGAGTGTTTCCAGGTAAAATAAATTCGCTTTTGCAGTAAACATCTCAAGAAAAAATATTCCTGAAAGTGTGGTATAAAAAGATTGTAATTATAGCTAAAATATGCAACTTAGATTTTACTTAGTATGTTTTAGGAAAAACCTGCATGCTATTTGTCAAATATGTGAATTTTTATATCTGTTTATAGCCTCAAAAATTTTGGGAGAAATCTGATCTAACTCTCTGCCATGATAACTTTTGCTGTTGTTGAAAACTTGTAACACACTTTTTACAGAGCTATGTCTGTCTGGGAAAGCAGTCTACAGATTACTTCTGTGTGCAGCATACTTGGAGCTTGGTTTGGAGCATTTCCTATTCCTCTTGATTGGGATCGGCCTTGGCAGGTTAGTATGTACGCCCTCATCATAAGTGTACAGAATACTAATTGTCTGGAGATGCACGCTACACAAAATTGCTCTGAAGCTGTACAGGTGTATTGGACTTAGTCATAAGCTGTTCCTGCAGAGTTACGCCAAACTTCTAAAAACTCATTGGAAGCATCTGTGCTTAGGGTGCAAGGAAGTAAAATACATTATTTTTACTTCCAGTTTAAATAGGTTCTTTGTTACAGACTTATGAGTGTCTGTTGCATGCAAACTTTATAAAGAAGTAGAGCTCTAAGGACTTGGATTAGAAAAACCTAGACAAGCTGTAGGAGAAATGTGAAATGGTGAAGATAGCTTCAAGTTTGCCTTCAGTCTAGTAGCTTTTATTGTTCATGGGTAGGGAAAGAAGGATGCTTTCCTGGTGTTTTATCGTCTGTTAAGTGCTGTTATGGAAGACAGAGGGGAGCTATTTTCAATGGGTTTGGATCAGTTTATGGAAATGGTGTAGTCAAAGCACTGTACTAAATACTTCTGATTTTAAAGGAAGGCAGACAGTAGCTTTGTAGTTAAACAAGAAAAAATCTGAAGCTGGCATTGCAGATTCTATCTTTATAAATTCAAGTGTTTATGCTATTTTCTTACTGTGTTTTTTGGCACGGAGACATGATTCAATTAAACATAACTGAAGTCTGCAATTGCCATAAAATGATGGCACTAGTAACACTTCTTCCTAAATGTGCTCAGTGGATTTTTTTTTTCGTCTGGTTGCCAAACTCATACACTCTTAGCTGAGTAGTGTCTAGGCCTGTTCTTAAGCAGATGATTTCGGAGGTTTCTTCCAGAAATCAGTGTAACAGGCAGCACACTTTCCTCTGTGATATTGTAGAAATGTTGCGGCTTACAGCTGCCACAACAAATTTGTCTTCCCTAAGTAGCTCACAGCCTGCTTTTTTGCCATTAGTCTTCCATTGCAGTAGTGTAACAAGACATTAAAATTTGTATTTCAAAAATAATGGAGGAGTAGGTTAATATTTTAAGTAAAAAATTGGGGTTTTCTTCCCTGAAAACACTTGGTTTTACTCTTGCAAGATGTTTTATCATCAATCTGACATAGGAGTGTGTTGGCACTAATTAATTGTTGACAGACAGGGATGTAACCCAAAAATCAAGGGATTCATTGAAATGCAATCTCCTATCTTCTTGCCAAGCCGCACTTACTTCCCTGTCCCAATGAGAGGCAAGCACTTTTTCCTTGCTCAGATGGGATTTTAAAGCAGCATGTCACATCTGGCAGGTTTTGTTTTATTCCTAAAATCTCAGACTTTGCTAATATGCTGTGTATAAAAACTTCACCTTTTATGCACCAGTGATGTGAGGAAAGCTCATATCACATTAAGTCAGGGGACTCTGATTAACAAAACAAAGACACTAATGGCTGAAGACAGATACTTTAGGTAGAGTTAATTTTTAACTTTTTGTCCATCCCCACATCTTCCTATAGTGGGAGGCAAAAGTTTGATAATGGTCTGAAAACTTTTTGTGTTTGAAAACTCTTCCAAATCAATAAAAGCCAAACATGGCTGAAAATTTAGCTCTATAATCTACACTTAAACATCTGAAAAGACACTATCTGACTCCTCAGAACAGCAAAGCATTTGCAGAAACTTCAGATACCCAAACTTGTAACTGGCTGTTTCTGGGTATGAAGATCCCCAGTGCTCCCTGTGTCTGCAATTTCCCTTTTCCTTCACCATCTCCACCCTCATTTCTGACATACTCCTGATACCAAAGTTAGCAGGAGAGGGTTTCTGACTCTCAGATTAAGTCCCAAGCGAGGTCTGAAAGAAATCATGTAGATCTTAATGTAGACTTAAAAGTACTCAGAACTCAGTCAAAACCAAGTTACTTCTAGAAATCTGCATGAGTAAAGTATTAAGCTGGCGTGCTTCTGACATCAGCTGTTTCTTGTATTAGCCTAAAACCAGAGAGCTTGAGGATTACAATTTTGGATTTACCCTTTTCCTATCCAAAAATGGACTCAAATGGAATAGCTTAGTCTTCGAACTCAAGACCAGCTTTTGAGATAAAAAGAGGTTTCATTAGTGATTGTTTTCCTTTTTGTATTTTAGCCTTTGTGCTGTAAACAATTTTTTTTTTTGATCTGTAGTGGAAATGGTTCTGCTTTAAAGCAGAAAATGTGGTTTAAATCTTACTACTTGGGCAAGACTAAAGTGGTACTATTATTTTAGAGAGCAATGCTGAGGCCTTTAAGCCTGTTTATTGCAAAATCTGGTTCTGGTGTTGGTATTGATTATAGTTAGTATTTGTGGTGTAACAACATGTGATGGAAACACAGCTGCATTGCTACCTATAACTTCAGACAATTCATTACTGGGGGACTGTTACAGACAAGGTGAAATTGGTACTACCAGAACTGGATGGATCAGCAATAATTGAGAAATATCATGTGATAAAGCAAACCAAAGGTTTGCTGCTGCCCTTCGGCTCTCTTAGTAGCCCTGGAATGCCAAAAGTTGTCAAAACCACGTAATATCCAGCTTGTACAAAAGTGTGCTGTGAGGTTGGGGTGAAAAATGCTATTGCTATTGATTTAGCTCTGTTAGAACAATATAGTATGGCACAAGGTTCACACAAAAAGTTAAGCCCTGTGTCTTGAATTGGCATATTTTTCCACTTCATCAGGATTTAGCACTCGATCAAATCTGGTGTCTACACTTTAAACTGTAGACAGTTTGAGAGTGTCTACAGTCAACTTTTAAATTGACAAATCATTCAGAAAGGGGAGAATGTAGAGCTGCTTCTGTGAAGTCTGGTTTGTTCACAGAAATGGCTTCAAATGAAAATGGTCTGTAGTCACTCACCTAAAGCAAACAAGAGGTTGAGGGGAGCACTGAGACTGCTGGAATCCCAGTAGAGTATTACCTAAAGCTGTATGCAGTAATCTGTAAGATACTTGGCTGAATTGCCACACTCACACATAGGGCAGTTCTTCTGCTGTCACTTTGCTGCTTTGTGTCCTTCAAAGAAAAAGCAACATTGGTTTCATTTTTTGCTAATCTGTTTCCCTGCCCTTGGCAGTCTGTATTGGGACTGGCCTATTTTCTTACAAACTTAACAGAAGAACTGAAAAATTACCTGGTAGTCATTGCTTTACATCGTGGTTGAGATGTATTAGTAGAAGCTGAGAAGTCTCTTGTACTATTACCTGGATCTTACCCGGTCAGAAAATCAGATGTCAGTGTCCTATGCATCTTTCACTAGAATTTGCTTTTACTTCAAAGTACTTCAGGGTTCTATGGAGTAAACCTGATGATGAATTTCATAACAAGAGTTCCAGCTCATGTGCTAATGGCTAAAGCCCAAATGCTACTTCATCCTGAGTTATTTACAAACTAAAGGAAGTATGTTGCTTCTTTATACATACCTCTTGTGACATGCAACAAAACTGAGATAAATACAGATGTCTCAGAAAATCTTCACTTTATTTTCCATGTTCATGTTTGAAAAAGATTGCATACAGGGGATATTCAGATTAGTGTGCCTCTCTACCCTTAAAAGTAATAATGTTAATTGCATTTTTTTAAGCATACGACAACTTTTATGCTAAGTAAATATTACTTAACAGGAACAGAATATTGTTTCAGAAATAAACTAACATTAATTATCTGAATAATGTTTGAGAATGGAAATGAAAAATAGATAAAGCACTTCTGTTAGAAGTATTAAGTATATTGCTGAAAGTCAGTTCGTGTCCTATGATTCATTGTTTTTCATTGTCTTGTTGTTGTTCTTAAAGCAACTTGTAAACATGCCATGTGTGTTACTCCTCTGCTAGCTTTAAGAAAAAAATTGTAACTGTGCAAAACAGTTGGTCAGGGAGGCCTAGTCTGCTGTTGTTCCTGGTTGTAGGCCTGCAGAATTCAGCCTGTCTCAGTTAAAGATAACTGCCTTACAGGAACACAGTTTAGGCGCTACAGTAGTTACATTTCTGTATGAAAAACAAAAAAACCCAAACCAACAAATTTTGCAAGACTTGTTCTGCCAGGCATGTTTCAGTTAGACTGGTAGACTAATTTTGCCAGTGTTTTGAGATTGTTATCTTTCAGCAATTTTTAAAATAGTTTGCAACACTTAATTGTGATCATTTAAATAAGGCTATTCTAGACAATTAAAAGAGTTGTACATCCATCTCCAGTTGCCTCTAGGCTGCTGAAGCACAATGGGTGTGTAAGGGTTACAGTTAGCTAGGACAGTTCTACAAAGAAATAGAAAATAACTTCCTGTGTTACAGTTGCTTAGTTTTTCCTGATTGCCTGTTTCAAGTTGATGGTGTACTTTTAATCACCACGTGTGATTAGGATCCTGGCCTCACGTGTCACTGAGAAGTGGAACCTTAAAGCACACCACCACTGAAACAGAAGGGGATGATGTAGGAGTTACTAGACACATCCTTTCTCTACCCAGCCTGAGGAAATTAGTTACAGAACAAGATGGTATAGTTAAAGACCACAACTTTATCAGCACACTTTATATATGGTGAAACTATTATTCCAGACACAGCATTCATCACTGACAACAACTGGATTTAGCTCACTGGGAAGTTCCTGGGTTTATTGCATGTTTTGATAACAGACTTCTAAAACATGTCTCTGGGTTTGTTGTATGCATGCCCTCCCATATATCTGGTTTTTTTGTAGCATTATTTTGAGCTGTATTACCTGGTACTAGTGGTAAAAAGTGAGTTTGAAATAATATTCTGCTTACAGTGTTATCATTAGATAGAAGTAAAATTGCTATATTCCCACTTCATAGTGGATACTGCAAACATAATAGGTAATGCTGATATAGCTCACCTGTGTTGACTGACTGCCATGTAATTTAGCCAATATGACTGTAAATATTAGCCTTAGATACCTCTCAGGCATTTGTAGCCTGAAAAATAATCTGGAGAATCTTGGGTACAGTTCTTGGTACTTACTCAAGTAAGCTGAAATGGGACAATTTCACACTACTTTGGTTCTTCTTAACACAGCTCAGAGAATTTCTTTCTTGTATTTCTTTTTGGATCTACTACCTACTATGAAAGTTTTGTTATAAGACAAGTTGCTTAATGTGAGAAGATGGCATAATATGCAGTTGGAATTGTTTTAAACAGAGGTAGAAGCTTGTTCCACTTTAGTGTGGTTATCATTGTTTATTTAATAATGTGTTTTCTCAATGTAAACCTTAATGGTGAGATCAAAGGCAGTTATGCTTGCTATAACTTCAGAACACAAATCCATGAAACCAACTTCTAGTTACAAATGCCAGCCTGAAAAAAACCTCACACCTTCATCTTGGTATGTGCTTGTCAACACACACATTCTGTACAATGTGATAAGACACTCGTAGTTAACATGTGCATGCAACCAAAATAGATTAAAGGCATGTACTGAAGTTTTTAAGACAGTACAGACTAAACAATTAGGAATTTAAGGCATGTTAGAAACAGGGAGGGAAAATAATTGTGCTCGTTTATTCAGTTTAAAATGAAACAAAAATAATTACATAGCCTTCTAATTGACAGTCAGAAATGGGTCTTTTGAAACAGTAAGCGTACAAAAAATTGTGTTTAGGAATATGAGAAAAGCACTCTTAATTTTACTAAAAAGAAATAAGTACAGTAGATTGCCCCACTGTATTGGCATTTGTATAATGAAAGTTCCAGCAGGCAGCTGCTTACTTCATAGTATCTTTAAAAACATTGTGTTGCTCCTCTGATCTATAAGAATCTGGCCTTTATGTCCTTACCAATGTCTATGTAATTCCCCTTGCATGGGATGCATGTTACAGACCTGTAATAGATGACAAAACTGTCATGCAGTCAGAATTCTGATTTAACTAGCTACATGCACAGTCCAGCAGAGCTAGATACCTTGCTGGGATCCTGCAACATGCTCTGCTTTCCATGCAATATGCTAAGCATTCTCACGTTATAGAATCTTAGGTGTTCTAAAGAGCGCTGAGGAAATGAGCTCATTTGTGTCCTGAAAGGTTGGCAATTCCTATTTTGAGTCATTATTCTTAAAATGAATTCTAATATGTACTAAAAACCTTGCAGTTCTGCAGTGTCTATTTAGCTAGCCTAAAGAAATCCCTGTGAAGTCCTAACACTGCTACCAGATGAAAATGCAAAAAGAAAATTTAAGCTAATAGCAGAAGTCAGAATCATTCTGCATTAACCACTGGCTCATGCTCCATCCCTTAAAATGCATTTTTTGTTCTTGTTAAGATTTGTTTTTGCCAAGCTGCTGTTCAGGTTCCTAGTAATCATCTACATGTTGTTTAAATTGCCCTTTTCATCATGCATTTGATATGTAAACTGATTCTTGTGTTAGGCTGTGAGAATGGTAGCTGATGCTTCCCAAGTGCTGAGACAGATAAGGCATTTCATGACAGGTTCATGAAAAATGTTCTGTTCTATCTCCTGTGTTCCCCACACTTTTCTCTCCACATCAGCCTTTTTTCCCCTCAACAAAAGTGCAGCTAGGCCATGTGGCCTAACTTATTCCCTTGGTGCTGACCCAGCCCAGACATGACATCAGTACTGGGGTAGGATATGTCAGCTTCCTCAAGGCAGAAGGGAGCATGAAGTAGGAGGAACTGAGCTGAAAAGTTCTCAGGGGACAAGAGGGGTGTATTACAAGTTGCATATTTTAAGCAAGCAGGATGGAGTCTCTTAGAACAGGCAGACAGATATTTGCTGCTTAGATTTTTATCACTTACAGGCAGTTCATACCAAGTCAAGGACGTTAAACCAAGTTTGAGATAATATGAAAGACAGGGCAAAAGCAGGCCAATCGAGTAAGTCAAAGTCATTTAAAAAGGTCCAGAAGAAAGTGAGAGCCTCAGAAAAATGAGGCCAGCAGCTAATACAAAATACAGCAACCCACTTCCACAGAAAAAAGCAACCCATTTTCATAGACAGTCAAAAGCATGTGAAAGCGGTGTTATTTTAGTGCAGCCAATGTGTTTAAGAGCCATATCTTATCTGTCTTTGACAACTTGCTGCTTTAGATATACCCATGGGTGCATCGGGCTATATGTAGCCTAAAAGCCATCAGTCAAGAATAAAAGGTGCAAAACTGGTACTATTACTTGTTTGTTAGTGGATTTTGCCCTGTCTTGGGGGTTAGAGAAAATAACATAAGGACAGCAATGCTCTTAAGTCCAGGCTTTTAACTGCTGTGCTTAGGGAGTTTTCAAAAGGCCAGTCAAACTGCCTTCAGAACTACTTTGGGCTGTCCAAGCAGCACAGTAAGAGCAAGAGCCTGGCCTAGTACCCCTCTGTTCCATGCCAGTAGAAGGGATGAGGTGGTGTCTCTTTCTGTCTTATTCATAGATGGGGAGATGGAGTGTTTTATGGTTTCTTCCCTTTGTTCCCTATCTTTGCCACCTGCCATTCATGAGTGTTCAGAGGTCAGAGACTCAACTGTTAAGAGAGAGAGCCTGAAACTTATGTAAGGTAACACTGATTTTTAAAAACCAAAGCAAAAATTGAATGTTTTAGAAGACAGACAGAGGCATAATTAATATTAAAAGTTACATAGCTATTGAAAAACCACGTCCCAAGTTGCAGTTCAGTCAGGTGAAAGAGGCTACAACAATCATCAGAGATCTTTTTAATCATACCAATAATCACCCACTATACACAAAATAGCACAATATACAGGGTCATTGGGTCATCAGGGATAGTCACTCTCTAGTTAGGGGAATATGATCAATTCAGACTCCATCATCTACCTATACTTCTGAAAAGCAAATAGGCAACTACAAATTCACCTAATGTAGGTAAAAATTTAATGAAGGGTTGATCACTGATCACTCAGCAAATTTGATGTAAAAGCACCACCGAGTTAAGAAGCCTTTGTCCATAGTTTTGTGGGTATTAGAGTGGTATTTGACTTCATCAGTGGATAAGTATGACTTGTGCTCCAACTGAATGTTACTGAGTGAGTGGAAGGGTTTCAGGGACATTTTTATTGTTTTGTCTTTTAGACGTGTGTAATATGCAAAATGCTAGAAATAATTACATTTCATTTAAAAGTTGAAAAGATCCACCTGAAGTGTAAGTTTAGCCAAGGCCACAAACTTAAGTGAGTTTCAAATATATGCAGTACCTTACCATGCCAAAGCCTCCCAAGGCTTTTTATGGATGATCTACAATACACAGTAAATGAATGAAAACAAGCAAATCTTTGGCTTGAGAGGCAACTGCTGAAATACTCAGCAACAAAAACAAGCAGCAGAGACAGAATGTATGAAAATGAAAGAATGAAACAAGGTCAATAAAGAGTACCTAAGGCACCTTGTGTAATAGTCATCTTTGCTACACTCCTTAAGACCTCCAAATAACATATAAAGCTGTAAATGCTAAGGAATGTGAAGATGAAACAGCTGAGGAGATTGAAGATGAAAGAGCAGAGGACAAAATACATTACTCTTATTCATAGTTAAAATTCCCATGATCAAAGGATGTGAATAAATATATTCTTTTAAGTGATAATGAAGTAAAGAGAAGAATCAGAGCTAGGAAAATGAATGAAAGGAGGAACCAGGACCATTAAGAGTAAGTTCATTTGATATTCATGAATTGCAAGTGAAGTAGAAAAGAAGGCTGGAGATTGGGATATTTCCTCTATTGTCTAGTGCATTTCTCAGTATCAAGTACTACAGAGGGGGGAAATATCCCCCTTAATTTAAAAAACAAAAGGAGAGTCCAGTCTGTACTTTGTTTAGGAATATGCACTGTACAGCAGGAACTGCACAACTGTCCTTGCAAAAAAAAAAAAAAAATTTCAAAGGAGAATTTTGAAGAGGCCTGGGAATTCTGTTTATTCTACAATAAATATTTGAATCACCACTTAGTTGAGACTTTCATCAAATGCAGTATGTAGTGGAGTGGTAATACAAGCTACATCTGATGACAGACTGGTTAAGTCTTGGTTTGGCCACTCCTCCCTGCAAATCAATACCAATTAAAAAAATAAAGGGCGGGGGAGAATTCCATTACTACTCTGGTTCAGTACAAGAGGGTTTGTTAAAGTGAGTCAGCTCTGTTGAGTTGGCTTCCTGTTCTTACAACAGAAAATAGAGCTTATAATTAAAGCACTCTTTGACATAACTGGCTTACTACAAGTTTGATGATCTGGGTGCAAGATGTTCAGTCAGCTTCCAAATTTATGTTCCCTCCCTATTGCTAGCTAGAGGGAAATTTATCCTTTTACATAGTTAACAAGAAAAAAAAGCCAACCAACCTCTATCCATTTCAGTCTCTGGCCTTATTTGAATACTAGTCCATCTGTACACACCTAAAAGTTTCAAAACACCATGAGAGATTGAAAGGAGAAATTGCTGAGAAATTTGTAGGTATCCAAATGTATGCAGCAGAGTAGGAAGTTAGGTCAGCTGAACGCTTCAAGGGATATAAATACTTCTAAGGTTTTTTTTTTCACATAGTTTTTGGACTATCAAACTAAAGTATGCAATAGCCAGAAGCCTGCTTACATTTTAATGCATATTAATTAAAAACTGTACAACAGCATTTAGTGTTCATGAAGTTGATTGTTACGCTTTTGGCATTTTTAGGAAAGCACATCAAGCTTTAAAGTAGAATAAGACTACTGTCTTTCAGTACCTAGACTTTGTGCTCATAAAGTACAAAAAAACCACAGACATTTTCCTCATTGTCTGCTTTTACCTTGCTTTCTCCTCTCAGGTATGGCCCATTTCCTGTTCCCTCGGAGCTACCTTTGGCTATATGGCTGGTCTGATTATTGCACCTCTGTGGATACACTGGAACCGGAAGCAGCTTACATACAAAAGCAGATAACTGGAGCAAAGAGAGACAAGGTATTTCTTTGTGCAGATTCCATACAGACTGTGCAAAAATTGTTTTTTTTAAGATATATATATATATAGTCAAAGCAGAAGACTGTCCAAATTCAGTTTAAGTATTTCAGGCCAAGCATCTCCACTCAATAAAATCACATAGTTCCTGTTTCAGCATGGTGCAGTTTTTGCTTCCTCTAGACTGTGTAACCCTGAGAGATTGTACCTTCCAGTCTGAATAAAATATTTGTAACAGATGTGGTGGCTTCTTATTACAAGTTCATTGAGTTTGATTTTAATCCTCTGGATTTCACTGGTTGTAGAAGGCAGAATCGTAGGTTTAGCTTTCAAACCTGTAACAAATTCTCTATGTACTTAATGCATTGTATTTAAATTCAGTAGAATTTCACAGTAAGCCTGGCCATTATCAAATGTCTCTCACGTGATCAAACAGCAGTTTATGCATCTTGAGCCTATTCTCTTCTTCACTGTGTGTTTCTTTGGAGTTAGAATGGCTATAATAGCTTCATCAAAAACAGTCTTCAGTCCTTTCTGTGTTAAAGCTGAACACTCCACATAGCAGTAGGCTCCTATCTGTCAAGAAAATAAGTTATTTCAATAGCAGTACGTCTCAGCTGTTCAATTCCATCTGGGTACTTCTGCTTCCCCCC
>VZTI01001559.1:1310188-1327258 GCA_013397865.1 Struthidea cinerea | reverse complement strand
CCGCCAATAGCAACATTACAATGTTTGGCTGCAATCTAAAAAAGTTATATGCATATGCACCCCCCTGTAGGAGAAAATGAGATTTGTGTTTCATCCAAAGACTGGAAGGTATTTAATTTGGTTCGCTTATATAGGAAACAAATAAGGTCTTTAGATTGGCAGTGGGGGCCTAAGATATGTTCAATAATTAAAGACCAAAAAAGAATTACAGGACCCATTTGTGTTTCAAAAATAAAGGCTCTGAAAGTGTCCTGGTAAGAATTATCCACACAGTAGTTAAAACGGTAGTATAACATTTTCAAATAATTTCTAAAAGATGCTTCCAACATTTTGCTTGAGCAGGAGAGGTCCCTTCCAGCCTCAACCAGTCTGGATTTTCATTGTATTTGACTAATATTTATATAGCTTGCATAGCTTTTACAAGTGTCTACACTGAAAATTAGAACTACTACTAACAAGAAATGTAATTACATAGGTCTGCTTGTTACCTTTATTCATTAATGTAAGTAAGTATATTTAACTGGTAAGCAGTCACAAGGTTTCATATGTGGCCTGCTAAAAGATATGCGAAAAGTGGTAAAGGAAGACAAAGTCAAGTAGAAATAGGGGGGTTTTGTTGTAGTTGTTTGTTACTTGGTTTCATTAAGGAGTATCCAGTTTACCTCTTTTGCTAACTTCTGTCCTTGCTCCACAGATACGGGCTTCTCTTTCATATCATTCAGTCTTGCCAGAGTTTTTGGGTCATCACGGAGATCAATCTAGCAAGAAAGATTGAAGTCATGCTGGAATACTTCCTCTAAACAAAAGTCAGCAGGCAATATGATACCCTCGTTTTAAAGGCAAATTATTTAATGGAATATTATCTCTATAAAAATGGAGTCATGTCATGATTCACATCATGGACCCTTCCTGATTCAAAAGCCCTGTATTCAAAAGCTGTAAACCTTTAATCCAGAAGGAACAAACATTCATTCTGTATTCAGCTCTTCAATTAGATGTGATCATCTTAGAATACCAAATGCAGTGGCAGAAAGATTAACCCAAAGGTAACACCAACACGTAGGTCCCGTCATAAATGAAGCCCAGTCCACTACCCACAAGAAGCAAGAGGAAATTGTCTCACTTCTCCCCTTGCTCCTCTGCTTCAGCAAATGTTGCACGTGACTAATAGTTGTAGACCCAGTAATTCCAGTAACGTGGGCATGAGCAGACAATTCTAGTCTGTAAGTCCCATGACATTTTAGAAAGTCACATGGGAGACATGCAGCCAATCTTGCCACCCTGTTTACAATGGACATAAGTTTTTTTTTAACAAAATGGAGACAGCTCATTGGAGAACAACACGTATCTAGGTTTTTCTGCCACCTCTAAGGGTTGTTCCTCTGAAGGCAGAAGGAGGTGCTGCTCAGGTCCTGTTGGGCCTGAACTTCCAGCCCAGAGAAAAGGCACCGTACAATTGTTTAAATAAAGTAGAACAGAACCAAATATACCTGTGTTCCTACTAGTAAAAAGGGAACATTAGGTGCATATTCCTTCAACTCCGGTACCCACTCTTCCTTCACATTTTGAAATGAAGCAGGGTTTACCACTGAGAAGCAGATAAGGAAGACATCGGTCATAGGGTAAGATAAAGGTCTCAGACGATCATAGTCTTCCTAAGGAAGAAAAATTCTGTTATCTGCAATATTAAATTGTTGCCTGTATTTTGTTAATTTTAACAGTTATATTCAGAAACTGTATTTGTATTTCATGAAGGTTGTTGAGGCAAACTTTCTGAATGTTTAAAACTATTCCAGGTTAGTGTCACTGTTAGAGCAAAATTTACATATGAAGATTACTACATGTGAATATAAATATTTTGAAAAATGTGTTAATACTGATAGAAGCTTCTCTATGAGAATATACAGAAGACTACCATTTAAAAAGTTTTTACTTAAGGAACAAAACCAAAAGGCTTATGGTTCAAACATACTTGCAGATCAAAGATTAGTATTCGTAGAGAAATGAGCAGCTGAGACTGCTATAGAGTCATTCAGGTTATACAAAGCTAAGCTAGATTAAGGCTATTCAGTGCATTTAAATGTTCTGTTTTGGATCATACATAGAGGTGATATTTAAAACCCTCCTTAGAATTTTCTTTTTCTCGTAGAAGCCTTACAGTCCTGTTGTTAATGTTCAGGGCAGTAGGAAGGATCAGAAGGGATCTCTTTTGTCTAGACTGTGCTTTCTATTAGCAAGCCCAGCAAAGGATCAGAAGGAACACAAATTCAGGATCAAGAACATTAACAGAGTTAATTAATGCCTTTGTTTGTTGGGGGTTTAGGGGAGGAGTTAGTGTGAAAAGATTATTTAGGGCATTTAGAACCACAGCATTTAAAGCCAGCAGCCCTACTGCCAGGGCATACAATAGTGTGGCAAGACAAGTACCTAGAAGCATTGCCCATGTTGTAAATCAGAGTTCTCTCTAGCAAGGGAGAAAGTGGATTTTTGCCCTGTGTTTTAGCTAACAGCTGGAGGGAACATGCCCAGCTTCCCTCTGCAAGGCTTCCTTTGGTCTTTGGCAGTGAACCAATGCCTTACCATTCCTACCATAGGGTTTTGGTGGTTTTTGCAATGTAGATAACTAAGACTGAGCCCAGGCATTGCAGAGACGCTGATAAATGCTGGATTTATACCTTCCACAGTAAACACCAGTTTATTATGGCAGCTGCAGCAGTCTCCCTCTTCCCCATGTAAACTCCCCATCTTAATTAAATCTCACAAATAATGGAATGATTTGTTCATTAAACATAGAGACAGAAATGTAATTCAAGTCCATGTTTGAAATGAGTCAGAAAATTAAATTTTTGTTTCCTTGGCAACAGCCACATTACCAGATTATTAACCTACAGTCACACCCTCAAAAACGCCCTTCATTGATTTGTTAGGTTTTAAACATGGTCACTAGAATTTCAGAAAAACTGTGAGAACTTCCTCAGAACAGTTTCTGCTAGACCCATCTTTCCATTTGGAAGTCAACAGCTGTGGGAAGAGAGCTGTTACTCTCATTGTGAACTGGAGGAAAGACAAGCACAGGCAGAAATTCTGCAGTGGCAAGGAGGCGATCATTACTTGTCATACTCTTGTGCCATTTTGAGTATCCACTCTACTGTCAGTTTTGTACACAGGCTTGTCAATTAGCTAGAGCATGCTTAATTGTTAACACGGCTTCCCAATTCCACAACCACAGTAACTGACACCACTGTGAAGCTACAGCATATGACAGGCCTTTTCCCTGCCAGTGTCAGGCTCTTGCCCTGATTCAGAAGAAAAACAGTAACCCTGTCTTTTCCAAATCTGTGGACATTCATCACAGAAAGCAGAAATAAATTCAAGAACATCAACAGAGGAAGTTGAAACTCACCAACATTCAGTTGGTTTTTTTTTTGGCATGTATTTTACGTTTCACTTCTACTACTGAATATAGATCCTGCTCAGGGTTGCGCTCTGTTTTCTGGGGTGGAGATCAAAATCCTAAAAGAAGCTTCCCAACTGCCAATTACTCTGTTCCCTGGAGTACAAAATCTGCATGAAAGAACACACAGTGGATCCATCAGTTGCTCTCAAATTCAGCTCTAAATCGTATGTGGGATATTAGTGAATAGGTTGTGTTTTTAAAAAATCTAGTTTAAAGCTGTAATTTGTTCCTACCACCAAAGAGCCGCCATCCCTATACTCTACATTTTCTAAAAATCTCATATTTGGATTAGGATAACTAGAATATTGCCTGCACTAAATGCTGGAATGGAGAAAGCATTTCGTGTCACCAGAAATTACTGTTAGTCCATTAACCTTAAAATAGCTCTTTAGTTAATCCATTTCAAATTACAGATGGACCTTTTACTCATAGCAAATATTAATCATTTTCTTAAAGCCAGTCTCAGGTCTGATCTCCTTTCCTCCTCCTGCATTTGTTTATGTGCCTTTTGATTTATACCCTGTCCCACTCGCACTGGGCAAGCTGTGGGTCCATGCAGTGTAATTAAGAAGTTAAACTGAAGGCAAGTACAATGTGATTGGATATGTCATGTACCACTGCCAGAGATGGGTGTGGTATTTGCTACAGTGGCTTCACTGCATTTACTCTTCCTTAAATTATCAGAGAATTTGGCTATACCCACGAGTCGTGCTGCTTGAAACATGTCAGTGCTCTCAGGCTCTCCCTTAAACCTTGTCTGTGCTCTGAACATTAGGTTTGCATCAATACTAATAGTGGCAGTAGTTCTAACAAAGCCTCCCACCATGTGATTGGACTGGTCCTGAGTCCTCCTGAATGAAACCAAACTTAAATTTTGTCAGCATCTAGTAGGCCATCTGTGCTTAAAGACTCCTTCCACCTCCCAACAGCCCCTCAGAAACAGCAATAAAACCTGTAAACTTTCTCTGATGTATTGGGCCAACATAACTGCTGCAATTGGTAGAAGAATCTGAAATACCAAATTAATTTAGACTTAATATTAGAGAAGCCTGGAAAAATCTTATTGCTTCAACTATAATTTATTTCCTGAATCTAGTGTAAGGGAAATAAATGTGGTTTATTCTAAAATTAAATGCAACGGCAAAATTGATTATACTAGCCAGTCAACATGAATTTCTATTTGAGTGCATGTACACACCACCCTATACAGCAATTAGACTAATTAGACAATCTGATTGGGGGAGGCACTGCATATATATTTAGGCTTTAAAAGTATTTAAGGATATTAGCAGGAATATTTTAAGAATGTGAATAAGATGGGCAAGAAAGCCCCTAAGGATCAAAATAGTCAGTATAAGTCTCAAAAACTCCAGGCTATAATGGTGAAACAGCTCATTCTCCAACATACTCTAGAGTTTAAAAAAAATTGTTTGCTGAAGCAGGTGAATACAGACAGAAAATACAAGGCCTGTAATAACTCCAAAGAAAACTGGACACAAGAATGTTGGCTTAATTAATGTTCTATGGAGCTGTGATCCCTCTAAAAGACATGACACTGCAGCAGGGCTGTTCATCATTTCCCTAGTACCCCTGTGGAAACCCAGGACAGCTGCCAGTACACAACAGACATAAAAAAGGAGATGAGATGGAGTAAGGACTTGGCTTCTCAACTACTACAAATGGGGCATTTTGATTTTAGAGTGGAGAGTAGAAGTTCAGACTTTTAAATTACCATGTCTTCTTATGGTAGGCTGCAGGTATGTCTATCATTGCCTTTATCTTGGTTCCTTAAAATCTGTCCTTTAGGTCTCCTTTTCTATGTTACAGTACCTAATAATCTGCCTGAGATTTTCTGCTGCCTTGTACTTGAATACTGTATTTTGGATGGTGAAGTGGATTTGCTTTAACATGTCCAAAATCTGGCTATTTCCAACATTCACCTGTTCAAAAACAGAGGTCTTGAGAAACTTTTTGTATGCAGACTGAAGAATGGTATTGCAATTCCACAGCATTATAATATTCTTCATTTCATGGGTTTGCTCAGGCCAAAAGCAGAATGCAGTGCCCCATTTCATCATGCATTTGATTTTGAATTAATACTTTTGCCCAGTTCTATAGATAGATACCAGCTGAGAGACACAGCTAAAACCACATAAACTGTGTTCCTAACTCTGCCACTGACACAGTATGTAGTCCTGAACAAATCATTATCCTCTCTCTTTTTGCATCTTCCTATCTGTAGGGGTTTCCTAGCTTAATAATGCATTAGTCTTTGCAAAGCACTCCAAAAGCCTTTGATGTACACAGCTTATGTGCAGTGGGATATTTTTTAAAAAGTAAACTCAGACAAAGTGGAGTGTAATAATTCCTGGACAACCTTCTTGACCCACAAAAAGCATTATTTCCTTATATTTATTAGAAAACTGAAATGAGAGGTGCAGGCATACAGAGATTCGGTCATACTAGAGACCTTGTAGCTTCCCTGATTTATGGTATCACGCTCCTCCCAGCTCAGGTTAAAGTGATGGACACAGAGACAGAGGTCCTTACCCTGCTGTCAGTAATGTGAGAGCACAGGCCTCCTTCTCATCTGAAATGCTATTAGGCTCTCTGTCCACTTTGGAGAGAAGAAAGGCAATTAGTCCTTTGCAGCCAATATCTTCCCACATCTTGACCAAGACCTTTGAGGAACTTCACACCTCTCAGATCTGCCATTGCAAGTAGCAAAGACAATATTAACCTAGATCTGTCTGATTTTTGTTTCCTTGCTAGTGTTTTTAAGAAAACAGGAGAAACCAAATTCTGGTATGTCATTAACACTGACGCAGGGGCCTAAGATGTGTCGTGTTTTAATCCACATTCAGTGTCTTGTTCTGACAGAACCAAAGTAATGAATTATTTTATGTGTTTTGCAGTTTAGGAATGAAATTTTAACAATGTGTCTCCAGTTGTTATGCTGACACACCCTTGATAAACCTATTTCTATTCCAAGAGGTATAAAGTAGATGGGTGGAAACAAAATAAAGCTTGCACCACTGGAAGAAAAACTGGAGCTGAAAACCTCTGGGTTTGTGATCTCTGTGTTAGCAACCATCTGTTGCTTTCACAGCTTACAACAGCAATCGTAAGAAGAGGTTCTCACTCCCAACCATCTGTTTTTAGAGGGGAAGCCAAAAATAGACATCAGGCAGAGTTGCTAGAGGAATCCAACCTTCATGCAGCAAAGGGTAAATCACTACTGCTCAGAGGGGTGCAGTGAGGCAGAGTTTTGCAGAGTAAAATCCCAGGTAAAAGTCTAAGTTTTAACCATTTCATAGTAACAAGAGTCAGAAGTCCTCTCTCACTATGAATTGCCATATTTCAATTTTTGAAATGCATTTAAAAGCTATCCTTCAAGACTGCATTTTTCAGTTTTCCTCCCTGAAAAGAAGTTTCTGTTTCAGAAGGCCCCCTGTAATATTTTGGAAAACATAACAAGTGAACCATAATGACTGCTGTACGTAACATGTGGACTCAGTAACAGCTCACAGCTACCTCTGGACACATCTTGCTATCTCCCACTAATTGTGTGGAGTTAAAGGCTGATCTGCAGCTTTGCCAAGCACCAGGCAAAGCCTCTGAAGGCTTTGAAAGCAACTGCTTACTCCAGAAGCACACCAGGAAACAGACTTCACTCCGCTGAATCACCCTGTGGTTTCTGATTCTATGAAATGCTTGGTGGGGGAGGAGAGAGCGGGAAGTGGCCTGTACTGCCCCATGCCAAGCACAAATTGCTTCCCTGGCTAAAAACCACTCTTCAAATTTTTCAGTCTGGGCTCTGTAACACTGTAACCCTTTGCAAGGAAGGAGAGTGGAGCATCCCCCAGGATGCTAGTTTCCTGGCACTGCCACTCACAAGGCACCATTAAGGCAGGACCATTTGGCACAAAGCTGCAATTTGGACTGACACTGCATTGCCATAAAACGTCTGCTTGTCCAGTTCCGCAGCCCAAGCTCTGCTACGCTGATGATGGCATTTGATTTTTCAGTTGCCTACATCTGTAGCCCCTAGCTTTTGAACACGCAAAACAAGAAAGATGCAGTGATTATTCCCTGGCTGCAGGGGAAGAGTGCACTACAGACCCTCCGCCTCTTCACAGGCTTCTGAGGATACAGCTTGCATTGCTAAAGAAAGCAGAATTGCCCTGCTGTGGTTTGTTCGCACAGGTTTCCCAGAGAGTGCAAAAAGCTGCTGGTTTGGGCCCAGCATCTATTTTTAATTTATAGAAAAGGCTGCAAGAATGCAGGGTAAGTGCTCTTCCATTGTACTCTAAAAATGAAGTAAACTGATCTAAATCCATTTCTGAATTCCTGTGAGGAGGACTGTTCAAAGGACATATGAATTATACATTGAAAAAGCCCAGGGTTTGTGAATTACCTTTTTTTTTTTTTTTTTAAACAAAACTTTCCTCCTACCATATTTGAGAACTGTGCAGCTGCTTACATGTCTGAAAAGCTTTTCTGGATAGAGAGAAATAACTAGCTTGAAGATGGAGCCTAGTACGATGGATTTTAGAGCATTAGAGACAGGAAGAACAGCATATTTCTTTTATTATACACAAAATTTCCTTTAAGCGATCAGATTTGTTCCTAGCCAAATGCTACATCTAGCCATGTGGTGATGCTAAACTACTTTCCTAGATGGTCTCAATAGCACACTCCCTTCTCTCCATCACCATGAGAACTTTGACTTGCTGGTTTCTTCTTAGTTTTCTAAAAGTGAAAGTCCCTGAATTTTCTCTGTAGGGCTTATTATTTTAGCATCTGTATCAACAGAACATGTATTCAGCTGACTGCAAGCACAGTTTCACTTGAACACATTCACTTAAACCAGTTGCCTACCCACTATGGAGCTCCTAAGAAGTGGCAGAGTAGCTGCCATGGACAAACCCTTTCACTCCTTGCCCATAAGAAATCTCAGTCCTGCAAGTGTGCTTCTTTCTCACTGTCAGTGACTTTATGAACAGCACTCTTTCCACACCGGATTCCCATTTTCTCCAGGAAAGGAATACACCCCAGTTGTTGTGTCTGCAGCCATGAACAATCAGGATTTTCCATTCTTTCAGATACAGCAAATCAAAGTTAAAAAATAAAATGCACCCTGACGTGGGAGATCTGGTCAGATCCTCTGCAGAACTGCTCTTTGGAAAGATGGGTTCTCTCACTTTGTTTTCACAGAAGAATATGATCTGTTTGCACAGGCAAAACAGCCTATAGAATAGAGTTGGTTTAATACCGTTATCCATATCGTATCAGACATGTCTTTTAATTTGCTACCTATATAAAGACTGATCAGACAAGCAAGACTGGCCAGTTAAGTGTCCCACTCCCTTTCACCTTTTACAAATAAACCCCAAAAGCACATTCTTCAGTCCAGTGTTGAGCAACAGATAGAAGATAACAGCTTCACACTGCCTCCTCAAGATTAGCTCCCATCACACAGCTTCTCAGGAGAGTGCCAGGGCCATCATATGCACCTTGAGTGAACACATCACAATGAAAGAGTTTCTGGAATTAAAGGAGTTCTTAAGAGTCTTCTGCACCTTGTTTTATATCAAGTCCCATTTGCTAGGGCTAACAGCTTCCACTGAAGAACATGGTAAAATATTTAGCAGATGTTAAGACAATTCAAAAACTGCCTATGGTTTTTCTTTCTTAAGTAGGGAATTTGTAAGCCATCTCACTGCCCGTGGCTGGCCTATCTGTTGGTCATAACTAAAGATGCATCCCAGGTCACACCTGGCATCCATCCCTTGTTGACTCCCACACTGAATCCCAACTGGAAATCAGACCAACAAGGAACTAGCATTAAGTTCATTCTAATGATGATCTTAAAGCATTGATGGCTACATCTAATTTAGAACACAAGCTGCCTGAGGTACTCTGAGTCTGTGTTTTATTCATGTGAAGCAATATACTCACCTAGGGTGCTGACAGATGTTGCTTTGCTCTGGAGAATAATGCTGCCACCTGCATTTTTATGTGCACACCAGCGAGTGCCAGGCATAGCAAAGAATTATTGCACACGTGCCACAGCACAGATGCAGCATGGAGTGGGATTAAAACAGACTAGGGACAGTAACTATTAAAAGTGTCAAATGACACAACCTCTTCAGAACTGCTCAAAGTGTCACACAGCATTCAGACATTTTTCTTAACACGGCTCACCCAATCACTAATTCAAACAAATAGACTGCTTATAAAACCACAGAACAGAGCAGTAAAAAGATACAGTTCTTCTCCTCTCTGTCCTTATTTTACATTTTTTCTCATTAGAGGAGGAGCAGTTTATTAGAAATGCAACTGCTAATTTGGAGGCCTAAAAAAAACTCCTGAAGTTCTGCCCCAAAGCATCCATTTTTGAGATGTTGAAGTTTATAATTCACAATAGAACTGCAGGATTCGGAATTGGTGTGCTTTATATTATTTCTTAATTGCCAGGTTCCTGGAGTCTCTATACAGCACATCCTTTTCACCTTTAAATGAAAGATTAATTTCTAGTACCCCACAGATACAGAGAAAGCTTGATACATGAAGATACATGAAGGCCAAAAGTTTAAAGAAAACCCACATGCAGCAAAGGGCAAAGCCATTTTAATTTCCGAGGTTTTTAGGTAGTAGTGTATGAAAATAGGAATAGCTGACTCATCATTTTGCATACGCGAGACTGACAAAAACTTGGTATTGCTGAAGTAGGTTTTACATCCACTTTGTCCATGTGTTCTTAATAAAGGAACTGGAACAAAGTTTACTGAAATCAGCAGTAGGGTGCCAGCTAACAGAGCTCTGGATCAGACCCTAACACGCTGTAAGCCCTTTTACATTACAGATCTGTGCTATGGAGACAGTGCTCTCATCTAAATTATATTTACTTTCTTTTAAGATGTAGTTTGGAGGCTGAATCAGGAGTTAGGCTATAAATAAAAACTGTGCATTGTTTTATACTTCTCCTATTTACCAAAATATGGAGAGCTCTTTGCAAAGGAAACAGATTTCAAAGGAGAAGTCTGAGTATGGACCTGATGAAAATTCCCAGGGTCTCATATGTTCTCTATCAGAAAAACTCCACGAGTCATGCTACCTTACCCAGTTGTCCCATTCCATCACTCTTGCCTCCTGCAGCACAGCTGTAGATTATATGATACTCAGCTGAGTGCAGGTGCACACACCATCTTAAAATGAACTCGGGAAGTAAGAGGATATGCAGTAACATTGTGCTGCAAGAACAATAACTATTGCTTGTATTCAGTGTTGCCTTTTTTGCTGGTGATGTTTGGATAACACTGAAAGATGCCATTGTGCATCAAAGAAATTAAAAATTAGTAAAATTCAGACAGAACTCTGTCACAAACTAAAAGATATCTACTGACTCTTAACCCAGGAAAAAAAGGGCTTTTTACTTGGCCATATAATCAATGTTTAGCAAGAGTCTGTCCTTGGTCAGTAGTCTTCATAAAAATGTGCTTTTAACATATCAAAAATGAAAGTTTCAGAGAACTGTCAAACTTGGTTTGCTTTGTTTTCTTTATTTTGGTCTGCTATTAACTTGCTGTTAATGTGGCAAAGATATTCTGGATCTACATTTTCAAACGCATCCCTTAGGTTTGATTTTAACATAACTCAGTGTTGCTATTCAGAAGTACCGTGGGGCTTTTGGCACTCCGAAAATGAAACATAACTGTCTTGAGTTTCCAACATCTATCTAGTGGATGCTTCTGGGAACTCAGAACACCATCTCCCATTCTCCAACTCCCCATCTGGTGATAACAGTACTTACCTATCCTTCTAGGAAAACTATCGTGCTTTCAGAGCATGAGTCACAGCTCACAAGGAGGCGTTTAGATGCAGGCTTTGCACTGAGAGTATTATTGTTGCAAGGCCATTTTTAATAGCAAATCTGAAGGTATAAGTCCTTTTCCTTTTAAAGAGAAAGCCTGTCTTTGCTTAAACCCTTATCTAGAGAACTCCAAATATAGAGATTGTTAGCTTAGGCACTTCACCTCCTCTTAAAAGGCTGAAAAACCTAAATTCCAAAGGGACAATCTAGGCATGTTTTTATTTTATCTGCATACATCCAGTTGTTAAATCTACGTGGCTGGCAATATCCTGAGGCACAGAGCAGCTTCAGCGGAGGTTGAGCTATTCATAGGCCAGCACGCTGGGCCGGGAGTGAGCTCATGAGCTCACAGCCTCCCAGTGCCAGCTGCCAGCTCGGCTGGGACATGTAAAGGGAGCGAGGGAAAATGCACGTGGGAGGAGGGAGGTGCGGGGGGGCAGAAAGGGGACAGGATGTTAGTTGCTAGCATTTCATGTTTAGATCTGCCAAAATCATGTTGGAGGTCTCGGTGTTTACACCTCTGCAGTAAAGGGTGGCAGGCTTTGCATTGTGTGAGACTGCTTCGCTCCAGGCTGACATTTGGAGCTACGGCTGCCTGGTAGGGGCGACTCAGAAGGAGCAATGTGCTCTGAGGAGGGACATCTCTATTTCACAACAGACCAGCAGCTGCCTCTCTTCTCAGTAAGAGACTGGACTGGTACCTAGGGCTAGACCAGGGCTACCTTCCAAAGCAAAGACAAACAGCCAGCAAGGAGTATAAAGATTACTGCTATTTATAGCAACCACCACAAGTTTAGGGACCACCCATTTTAATAACCACATCTCACACAGGCACCTTCACGTTTACAACCATTTGTTTTTACACCTCTCCTTAATGCAGACACTCATCTCCCTAATATCTGAGTTAGCTTTACACACTTAAGCAGCCTGGCCAACTCTGACATAGAATTGCTTTAGCATCAAGGCTTCAGTTGCAACCAAAAAATCAGTGTTAAGATGAATTAAGATGGCTGTGGCTGCAACCAGTGTGACCATCTGAGCTGAGAAGTGCCAAGAAGTGGCTTGTTCTGCGCTTGCGCTTAGCATGTTCTGTGGTACTGTTCTGGTGACAGGTGAGAAGGCACCAAGAGCTTCATTGTATCAGACCACATATTAGGGTCTTTAAGGCAGAGGTGTAAAAGCAGAAAGCCAAGGAACAGTTTACCTCAGCTTTGCCTGACCAGGCCCCACTAGTATCAACAGCAAGTGATACTGAGGAATATAAATGTTGTTATGAGGCACTGCACCATAGTAAGATTCACCATACCCTGCTCTGCACTGCCCAGATGCTGACTTGGTGCCAAACCTGCACCAAGCAGCCATGCCATGCCTCAGCATCTCTCTTCCCAGAACAACACGAGCAGTACAGGCTCTGCTGTGGCACCTCCCTCATCCCTCCTCTAGGTCCCAACCATCCTGCACAGCAAAGACATAGGAGCAGAGCAAGACTTCCCCCTGTATGTGGTCAGCACACACTGGAAGAAAGGGACACCATGAATGAAAATCCTACAGCGAAAGGAACTGGCAGGAGGATGGACTCCAACTGCCATTTTAAACAACAGCGTTCAATATAGAGCAAAATCCCCAAAAGGCAACTGCTCTGTGTCCTGCCACTTACCCCAACCACTTGGGACATGGCAAGGGGACATGTGGCACACCTCTTTGTTAGTGCCTGCAGACTTTTCTCCAAAAGTGTTTCACATCTTGAGAGTTGGCAGTATTACTTTTGATATTATGGAAGAGCAAGATGATAATCACTTGCCAGCAGTTCAAAAACACTCCAACATGGTGATCTTAACAGACCCCTGATGAAGCCATGGTTCTCTTCCCAAGCTGATTTTGCCATGTAGCCCTGTTCAATGAAGAGCAGTAATGACACACAGTCTCCCAGAAGAGACTGCTGCAAAGCCTGAGGCATCCAAGCATCAATAGCACAAGCACCTCATGTTTAAACTTCAGTGCATTGATGCAAGTCTTCAGTGCAGGTAGATTCCACAGTTCTCATCTTCTGGGGAAACCAAGACCCGCTCTAAGCCCACCCAGTGCAGGCAGCAAGGCTAAAAGGAACTGCTGGCTCCACCTCTGGGACGAATTGCTGGAGGAATGGCACCAAATTCCCACCCGCCTCCTGAGACGGGAGGCTGCCTCCACAGCTGCAAACCCAAACGGGCTCTCAGAGCCTCCACTGCCCAACAGCTGTACTGGCTATTTTCTGCTGAACCAGGGCCTCAGTATTTTCAGCCAGAGAAAAGCCTTCTTGAACTCACACACACCCAGAGGCCTGTGTACAAACTGAACTTTGTGAACCACTAGTGGCATTCTTCCTTGCTATATATATTACCAGGGAAAAAATGGGACTTTAATAGTTTTATTTTCAACCTACTTTAAACTCACGAAGATATGAGGCCTTATGTCATCGTTATAGTTACTACATGTGATCCTGTGTGTGTTGTGAAGAAGCAAGCTAGAAATGAGTACTGCATGAACTCAAAAGCTTGCAACTCCTCTGCCAAAGCAAAGTCTGTCACAAGTTGCTAAATACATAACCACGCAAGTTAAAGAGACCCACACATTGATAAGTCAGTATTTCAGGGTGATGAGCCTGCTGTTCACCAGCTATGAATCAAAAGGTCTTTAATCTTTCTTCTGCTATGGGCTTTCTGCATGGATTTAGAGTAGGTCACTACCTGAGCTTTCATTTACCCCCTCACTCCTCTTCCCCCTGAACTGAGATCTGTAGATTGTACCTAGTTACTTTGTCCAGAGCTGGAAGTATAAACATGCCGATGATTGTGAACTGCTTAGATACCACAGCGATCATGCACAGCCAAGTTTTATAAAATGATACTCCCAGGCCAATATTTTGCGGTAAAATTATTTGGGGGTGACACAGACAAAAGCACTGATGTATGCTGGCATAGAAATCCCAACTTTGGGCAGCAATGCATCCAATCCATACGGAAGTCTGTGGAAGCAGCAGGCATGTACCAGGTACAGCATGCTGTTTCCTCGACACAGAGAAGACATTATCAACTCATGTCTTTTCTGCTCTTTACTATATATATTTAAGCTTTAATGTAAGCTTTCTATTATTGCACAGCTTTGGGAAGACAGGCTTATCATCTGTTCTGACACAGCAGCTTTTAACTGAATGAAGTTGCTGGACTGGCATCTTGATACAGACTCCCTTCTTTAGTTGTACTGGACGTTGGGATGGGGCTGCCATGGGCAGTCTCAGATGTCCACCAGTTCCCCAAACATGCTGAAGTGGGATGGGGATAGTTGTAAAGATTTTACTAGTACCACAGGTCTGACTAAAAGGGAAGTTTTGCCAAGACCAGATATATCTGTAAAGGTAGCCTCATTAAAACACCCTATGTGAACTGAGGGTCCTCTGAATCAGGCCAGCAAGATCTATTTCTAGGTGCCTCAAAAATTGCCCCGGAATTCAAAATGAAGATTTCAGCTTTTCAGAAATTGGAAAAAAAAGCTTACCTCAACTTTTTCTATATACAGCTTCACAATGAAAAGTTTTTCTTGGTATGACAGGAACATCTTAATTTGCTGTTTGTTGTAAACTGGCCACTAACTGGCTACTAACTTTTGAGGAGGCCAAAGGTCACCTGGATTCACACTCAGCACATTCAGGCAGAGTGGGATACCACAAAACCACCTTAGTTAAGGTTACACAGAGCTAAGAACACACACTCACATTAGTAGCAACAAGCCCAGCACAAGCAGTTTTGAGACGGCATCCCCAAATAAACTATGCACACGTACAGAAGTGCTAGGGTTGCTTTCATACTTTCTAATGCTCATTATAAAAAAAAAAAATTACTTGCACACTAACCAAATGCTTTGTCTGAGCACTAGATCCTCACTTTGCAACCTACTTAAGCAACATTTTAAAGCCATGTTCTGAACTAATTACTATTGAAAAACAGGACTATATAGTAATAAGAAATGCACTCAGCTGGCATAAATTTGACTAGTTTGTGTTTACGTCAGTGAGATGACAACCACGAAGTCAGTGTTTGTGGGAAGAGTCTCACCCTTCAGGGTATCAGCTTTCTGGAAATGGCGCTGTTTCCTACAATTCCCATGGAATTAGTTTTTTTACTGATTTCAGGCCTAACAAAGATATAAGACTGGTTAAATGCTGATTCCCTAACTCAAGGCTATATGCAGATCTAAAAAGGTACACTAATTCAGGCAGCAGTTGTTCAATTAAGTATAGGAATAACATGGTTAAAAATTACGGCTTCAGTCTATGCGAGTTCAGTGAGATTATCTTACTAGTTGCTCTTTACAACAAGGAAGCATGTCTGAGATCATGTGAGAACAAAGCACATGCTCACACTGCAAGAAGAAGTTTTAATATAAGGAATACACAACTTTACAGAAACCCATGCTGCGCTTCCCTATATGCTCTGCACCTCCTTGGGAGATGCCTGCACCTCCTGGACCAGGCCCTTCACAAACTGTTTCAAATAAGGGATCCCCAGAAAGCTGGGAATACTCTAACTCCAGAGACCATGCTCGGCCCATTGCTGGTGCCATGCAAGTTAAGCTAAGGAAGAGATGACTTGAATCATGGAGCCCTTGAGAAACCACTAGGCCAGTGACCCCTCCAAACATCCAGCATTTTATCCATCATTAAAATTAATTAAGAGCCATGCTGACATCACAGCATCTTTCACGACTGCCTGTAATAATCTTTACCAAATGAATCACTTGAGTTGTCTGGGACAGCAAAAGAAACTCAGGTTATCTCAAAGGCAGTGGCTGAGAATTACATGGTATTATTTTCCACCTTTAGTTTGAACAACTCTTTGTAGCTATTTGAGTGCTGTAAACCACAACCAAGGCAAGCTTCGGCCGCCTGGCTTTCCGATCCGAGGTGGCTGAGGCAGCATGTGCCCTCTGTGCTGAACGGGGCACATTTCCCCACCTGAAAGCCAGCACCACGGGGAAGGGGCTGGCCCGCCGGGGGCGATGCCCGGCCCGGAGCACTGCCCTGCAGGCGCCGGGCATCCCCCCGCCCCAGCGCCGGGCGATGCCGTGGCGCCTCGGCCCCAGCACCGCTAAAAATAAAGACCGTCTCCGCCTGGCCGCCCTCGGGAATCGAGGTTGGATCGATGGTTTTCTTTTAAAGCCAGATTTTATCAATCGCCCCCCACCCCCGCCGACCCGCCTCTGAACTGCCCAGCCCGGACCACAGCCCTGCGAATAACTTCAGCGCCGGGATCGCCGCCCGGCGGGGGAACGGGGCCGGGGGTCCGCGGGCAGCGCTCGGCACTCACCTGGCCGGCGGTGTCGTACAGCCCCAGCAGGTACTGCTTGCCCCCGACGGTAACGCTGACTGCGAGGGTGGAGAAACACAGCGGGTGAGGGGGGGAAACCCGGCCGACCCCTCCACCGGCCCCCCCCGGCAGGGCAAGGCCGGGGGATGGAGGGAGGAGGGAGGGGAGAGAGCGGCTGCCGCCCCCGGCGGTAGCGGGGCCCCCCGCCCGCTCACCTGCGTAGTGGTCGAAGACGGTGGGCACGTACTCCTCGGGGAAGGCGTCGTTGGCGTAGCTCATCAGCAGGCACGTCTTGCCCACGGCGCCGTCGCCCACCACCACGCACTTCAGCATGACCGCCGCGCTGCCATGGGCCATGGCCGGAGCCCGCCCTCATGGCCCCGCGGGCGCGCCCC